>JANHFL010003061.1:16584-33541 GCA_032468155.1 Oxyrhabdium leporinum
TTCCAGATTTTAGTAATGTGCATTGTACTAATGCTCGATTCTTCAGAAGGGATCCGAATCAGTTAAGCAATGATTTAGCAGGTGGAGGCAGGGAGACGATTTTTCTTTATTTTTCCTTTATGCTTCTGTTTGCACGAGAACTTCGTGGGCTTCTAAGCTCGGAAAGGCAATAAAACAGGGCAGTATTTCATTCCTCGGACATCCCTGGCACCCTCCTTTCCGCCCCCCCCCCAATACTGAGGTTTCTGTTCTCAAGACAATTGCGGAGGCCGAGGGACGTTAAGATACTCCTTTGATGGACGTTAAGATACCCCTTTGAAGGCGAAGGAATAAAGAGATGTAACCATCTAAGTACGGTACTCACTGTATAGGACAAGGCAATTTTTCGTCTCTCGGGAAGCTTCCCTGCAGGCTGTTGGCGCGATCCTGGGTCTGTCTTCTAAGGCGATCGAGAAAAAAATTAGGGACCCTTAAATGGGGGAGGGGATTATGTTTCTTTCCTTTACTTATGCCTATTGGAACTGGAAAGAGCAGGCATATCGTCTCGTCACCTGAACTCTGAATAAGCAAGGTAGGACCTCCTCGGGGGCGGGGGGGGGGGAATTACCTATGAAGCCTAGACGCGAATTATTACCGAGAAATCGGCTGCGTGCCAGGTCTCTATCCTTCCGAGCCGATTAGGTTTTGCGCCTCGACGATTCTAACTCCGTGTCCGTTTCCCCCATTGCGCCCCAAAACTTAAAATTAGAAAGACCAAAACGCAAATATAGGCAATGCTTAATATCGCTCGGCCAGAGAGACCGTCCGCACCGTTATACCCCTCCCGGGTGGAGCCAAAAAGAAAAGAAAAAAAAAAGAAAATATGCTGGTTTGGTTTGAAGAATTCGAGGTAACCAGAGAAACGTAGGTTTCCCAAAAGAAATGGGGGCGGGGGAGAGAGGGGGAAACCATCCCAATAAGAGTTTTAGATGAAGTTACTCCCCGAGCAGCTTTCCCCCACCCCTCAAACTTCAAAAGCTTTGAAACGCGTTCAGGAATTTGCAGACAAAGGCAGGTTAGAGACGGCGATCTTGGTAGGAACCGCGACCGCTTTTGAGTCTGGAAGCTAGTCAATTGTATCGGGTTTTTCCCCCCCGATCGTCCGTCCGATCAGCGTGTTTTGTGTTGTTTTTTTTTGTTTTGTTTCGAGAAACGTATTCCCGTTTTCCTATTCCGTGGCAATTGGAGTCAATTCGATTAGATCGCGTCTCGTCGTTTTATCTGCGGTGCCTGTCTGCTCGCCGACTAGAGTAGACCGTTACCGGATCAAAAGCAGTCTCCGGGACGGTTAGGGCGTCAGATTACCGAGAGCAAAAAACAAAAAAACAAAAAAAACACGTGGGTTTGTGAGGCCATCTTTTAAAACGAGGAATATTCCGCGTGGAATGGCACCGCGTTGCGCTTGTGATAAGGTAGGGTGTCCATTATCTCGTTGCACGCGTGTAATTTTCAGCCTGCCTTTTAACTATTGCCTTCTGAACTCATTGGACTGTAATGCCAATCGTCCTCAGCCAACACAGGGTCACCATCTCTGCTTAGCACCGCTGCAGAATAACAGAGTTGGAAGGGACCTTGGAGGTCTTCTAGTCCAACCCGCTACCCAGACAGGAAACCTTGTGCCGTTTCAGACAAATGGTTGTCCAATCTCTTCTTTAAAACTTCCAGTGTTGGAGCATTCACAACTTCTGGAGGCAAATCGTTCCACTGATTGTTCTAAGTACTCTCAGGAAATTTATCCTTAGTTCTAGGGTTGCTTCTCTCCTTGGTTAGTTTCCACCCGTGGCTTCTTGTCCTGCCCTCAGGTGCTTTGGGGAATAGATTGACTCCCTCTTCTTCGGGGCAGCCCCTCAAATGTTGGAACGCTGCTATCGTGTCACCTCTACTCCTTCTTTTCATTAAAACTAGACATATCCAATCCCTACTAAACTACTAAACTTTACACCACGGCAAGGGAGGTATACCTCCGAAAGGGACTTCTTGAACCCTGCTACTCGCACGTTACTTTCACTCGAACATCGATAGAACCGTTCTTGGATTGCAACCGCCTCTTTTCCGAAGTCCTCCCGACCTGCTTTCCTTTCAAGTCACCGAGGCTTATTAAACCGAACTCTTCAGTCTTAGCCAATGCTCCCTAATAAACACGCTATATAGACCCCTTCGCTGGAGCAAACCTTTCTTTTTCTTTCTTTCTTTCTTTCTTTCTTTCTTTCTTTCTTTCTTTCTTTCTCTTTCTTTCTTTCTTTCTTTCCTTCCTTCCTTCGTTTCCGCGCGTAGCTTTGCTGCGGCAGAAAAGATTCAGCGCTCTCTTTTCGGAAACTCAACGGTTTTTGCGATCGGTCCCGTCGCATTGCTGCCTCTGAGGCGGTTTTTGCAAGGCTACCCCGCGCACACGAGATCGCCGGGCAAAGCCCTCGTTCGGAGTACCCAAGGCGGTCAAGCTTAACGAAAACCACCGCGTCGGTTCGCGTTGCGAGGTTGTTGCTTGGATTGGCTCAGTCTCCCGGCGGTCTTTCAAAATATATATATATATATCTTTAACGAAAAGGTACCCGCCTACCCAGGCCCCGTTTGCATTTTGAGACGGCCCCACGAGGAATCTCATTATTGAGACTTTCTGTGGACCTTATGTCTTTTATGACATTAAATGTCAATATTTGAACGTGATAAGGATGGCTCTGTGCCCAGTTCCATTTTACTCTCTACCTGTAGCTCCAATGTTCTGGTTTTTGTTGACCTATAATTTTCCTGCTGCTTTTTCATTTCTATCCCACGCCTTTTCTGAGATCTCAAACCGCCACTCCCCGTTTCACTATCTATCCCCTGTCCGGTTCTCTTGCAAAGGCCTTCTCTCTCTGATGCCAGTTCTGGGGCCGCTTATTTTTCCTATTTTTTTTCTTAGATGTGGAACAATCGTTCCTTGAAATGAAGGAACGCGTGAGAGCCTATCGGGTGAAGTAACAGAGAGAAGAATCCCTAGTCCCTTGATTCCTGGCATTAGAAAAGCAATGAAAATGAAAGGGCAGCAAGTGAATTAACTATTAGCCCCCTTTCCATATTTGAAAACCCCAGCCCAACCTGGTGCTTGGCAAGACATACGTCCTACCTTTCTAATGCATTTGCATCACCGAGGGCGGCTGGCCGCAATTTAAAGCAGGACAAGATTCAATTTAATCTTGAAATTAAATTCTCAATGAATGAGAAATGACAACCAAACTAACAATATGCTTACCTAAGTATGGTACGGTTTGCCAATTGCACAGTGGCAGACAGGACAGCGCTCCAGAGGGTGAACGTCATTGCCCAAAGGATCATTGGTTGCCCTCTTCCCTCTTTGGAAGAGCTTTATAGCTCCCACTGCCTTAATAAAGATCAAAACATCCTTAAAGATCCATCTCATCCTGGGCACCCTTTTTTTTTGAGCTATTACCATCTGGCAGATGGTAAAGAATAAAAACAAGGACAAATAGACTGAAAAACAGCTTCTATCCCAGGGCAGTAACTATATTCAATTATACCGTATAGTGCAATATTAATGCAATATCAGGGGTTTTCAATTCAATTGTATAGAATGCAAAGGAGGTGTGTTTGTGTTTTATTTTGATAGTCATAATGTACACCGAAGATGGCATTTAATTTCGTTGTACGAGGTGCAATGGCAATAAAGTAAACTAAACTAAACCTAGTAAATATTGTTAAATAAGAGCAGGCCCGTGCATGATAACACCTTCAAGAAACGTTTTGCATTAACCTGTGCTGTGGTATGTCTTCCCAAAGAGAAAAGTTTAATCCAGTCATTAAAATATCAGCCAGATTGGCCTTTAGTGGTAGGGAATTCCATAGGCGAGACAGGGCCTCAGAAAAGCTATTTCTTTTGTCACACCAAATATTCCTCTGCCACACCTGTGATGTAGAGAAAGCGTTAGGGAAGAAAGAGCTTCTATTGCACCTGGCACTATCTGTTTTCTTTAGGACTCTGAAGTGCATCACCAACACTGAGTTGTGCCCAGAAGCAGATTGATAGTTTGTACAATCTTTTTAGGATCAGTATTATTCGTGGCATATACCCATTAACAATATCTGCATTTTGGACCAGTTGTGGTTTCTGAATACTATGATGAAATAACTTCCAATATTGTGAGACATGTTGCAATCATCTGGTAAGATTAAACTAGTGGCATTTCCTCATTTGCAGCTAGGTACAAGCACAAACATAGTACAAGAACTTTTCTTTTTCCCATGTGTCCCCATGACATTGGCTACATCTACACTCACCTGTAAATGAGATATAGTTAAGCAATCCTTGCTATATTGATATTTTGCCCCCTTAAGCCAACAAGCTTCAGGCTAGATATGAAATGTGTAAAATCTTTTAGGCCTCTTTGCACCGACTACCAGGAAGCTGCGATGGTATGAAACAGAAGGGACAATATCTTCACGCAGTAGAGGGGATAGCTAAAAGTCTGTAGAGATTCTCAGCCATCCAGATCATGGTTGTCCCAAAGGTGCTTTTTTCAGGAGGCAACTGGACTCTCTTGTTTGTTTGTTTTTCTTTTGAAGACTATCTACTGAAGCTTCTTGGATGAGAAGCAAAATGTCTTCGAAAGAAAAAAAATCAAGAAAAGTCCAGTTGCCTCTTGAAAAAGCACCTTTGGGACAGCAGTGGGGATAGACTCTAAGGCAGGGGTGTCAAAGTCAAGGCCCGGGGGCTGGATCTGACCCGCGGGATGCTTAGATTTGGCCCGTGGGGCCCCCCCTGGAAACAGTGAAGGAGCAGCCAGCAGTGCCTCTGCCAGTGAAAACGGAGCTCACGAGGGCCACTCCGCGTCCGCTGGTAGACGGTTGCAGGAGGCTGTCCCAGCCAAAAACAGAGCTCAGGATCCCATTTTCGCTGGCAGAGCGCTCAGGCCACCACAGCCACCGACACGAGTGACATCATGCTGGCCAAGCCCCCCGCCCCCCTCCAAGATCAAACACAACTCTGATGCGGCCCTCAATGAAATCGACTATGACACCACTGCTCTAAGGCATGCATTGGTGTATATGCTTTGGAGCAGTTTTAACTGCTGATGACTGCTTGGACAATATCCTACAGTCTTCTTGGCAACATATTCAGTTGTTTGCCGCTACCTTCTTCCTAAGGCTGAGAGACAGTGATTGGCCCCCATTTACCTAAATCAGAACCAGAATTCCACAGTCTGCCCATTTTCTAGCCCTGGTGCCTTTTAACCACAACACAAAACTGGCTCCCTTTAAGACACGCATTGCCCAGGCCAAATTTGATCTCGCCAGGAATAGAAGAGATGCAGTTGGTACATCAGCTTAGACTGGGGAAAGGGGCTCCTGGCTACAGCTGCCATTTAAGCCTCCAAATGCTAAACATGAATCTCCTAGACTGCAAGCCAGATTCTTTCGGAGCAGGGGAGCATGAATCATCCAAACAGGTGGGAATCCTATTCTAGAGTCTCTCTGCTTTCTTAACGGGAATATCCCTCACGACAAGCATCTTGATTGTCTTAATTTATTAACTTCTGAGAACCCATTACCAGTTCAGAACACTTCCCAAGTTAAAGAAAAAGAAATGTTGAAGAAAATAGATGACAATGTGTCCCAATTCTCTAGTGATTGTGAACTTCTAGTCTAATTTCCTGCATTCTCACAATCCTGTTTTCGTGTGTGTGTGTGTGTGTGTGTGCGCGCGCGCGCGCGCTTATTAAATTTATATTGAAATTAGGTATAACATATGAACTCTGGATAGTACAGAAAACAACCCTTGTAAGTTATGCCCTGTAAATAAGGGCCTTGATAGTCTCTCTCTCTCCGTTTCTCTCTCTGTTTCTCTCTGTTTCTGTCTCTGTCTCTGTCTCTCTCTCTCCCCACCTCCCCCGTCTGTCCCTCCATTGTTAGAGCTTTTCTTGGAGGAGTGGTCGGATGGGTGGACAGAACATTGGTTCTTTTGAAAGAAGTTTTCCAACAAATAAGGCTGCCATGAACCAATCACATCCCTCAAAGCTCCTACACCACTGGGGGGGCTTGCTTTGATCAGATGGGGCCACAGATGGGGCCACAGCACACTAGACCTGGCAAGAAGGAATGGGCAAAATCACGTGGTTGATTACTTACAAGAATTATCTGGTTGAAATGCCTTGGTGTGATACATGAAGAAGCCATAGAAAGACTGGAGCAGGATGGGTGGACAGAACATTGGTTCTTTTGAAAGAAGTTTTCAAACAAATAAGGCTGCCATGAACCAATCACATCCATCAGAAAAAGGAGCTATATGCTTTCCTTCAGATTCCTAGGTATTATATTTTACCTTTAGTGAGTAAAATATTACTGACAGCTCATCTTTTGGTAATTTAACAATTGTTATTTGATACATTCAAGTCTGATTGAAAAAGAAAGCTCTTTGTTTTCAAAATATGTAATTTTTTTATAATAGCATATGGTATGTCTATATGCTATGCTATACTGTGCTGCGTGTGATGTAATTATGCTAAATTCTACAAGGCAGACCTAGAATTACAGATGAATGGAAATAATTTTAAATAATTTTAAATATATTTGAAAAATAAATATATTTATCCCAAAGGAAGATGATCCTGAATTTAAAGTAATCCCCACTACCACAAAAGAAGGTCTAGATAGAAAATCTCAGCTGTCCCAATATCATACTTTCAATAAATGAAAAATAACTGTCTCATTTTACAGATAAATTACTTTGGAAGAAAAGAAAAGAAAAAGGACCAATCTCCAGTAAACAATGACAAGGGAAGGGAAAAGGGATCAGACTAAAATGGGGCAAATCTTTTTTTAAATCCTGGGAGTTTTAACCATTGACAAAAGCCAGGGAGAAAAAAAACAGGTCGGACAAGCCACAATGGAGACATTCCTTTCTCTTACAGAATATGATTTTAGTACCAAACCTAGACATCCTGCTTTTCTCTAGCAGTAAGGAGAGAAGAAACATGATTCCAAGTTCCTTATTGGCCTTTTCTCATGTCAGTTTCCCACTAACCATATCAGGCATTAAGCCATCCTTGTGTCAACATCACTAATCTGTCTTACCTCTGATGTAATACCCATTGCCAGATTTGCAGCTCTTCAGATGTTATAGATATGCTGATTGGTTTTCTCTTCTGATTTAGTTGTTGTCCCATTAGCACATCATTAGCCAATGGGGAAACGCAGTTCATGCAGGATGCTGGAACACACCCGATGTGGATCTGAAGTCAAGGCTTCCTTGGGCAATTTGAAGAACTCCCCATGAACTCATCTAGGCTAGACTGTCAATTTTTCATCCAACATTATTCCATTTGGGCAAATGGCAGTGTGACGTTCTGAAATTCAGAAAGATGGAAAGATGAATCTAGCACAAATGTGCGATTACGAATAAAACAGGCACCATTAAACACGCCCTAGGGGAACTGTCAGAGCATTAAAAAGCCCAACAAATCACTCTATGACTGTGCAACTGTAAAAAGGCACAACTGAAATTGGTTAACCACGAGACAGTCATGTTTTCCTATTTCACTGGAAAAAAGTTCTGGTGTGCAAAATGACCTGTGCTGGAAATGAGATCTAAAGGAACGATGGAGGTTAATATAGCATTATGCTGCTGCTGTAACTGTTAGTGGACACGGGACCTCACCTTCCTGTGATTAATTTAATTTCAGGAGCCATCTGCAAGTGTTCAGAATAGTCTGACACCCCGTCCAAAGGCATGAAACTCTTGCTATTTGAGATGCTTCCTTCAACCAAAAAATACCACCACTTTCTCTTTTCAATCTCTTACTCGGTCCTATCCCATTGCAAGTTTTAAGACCAAAGGTGTAGCTCCAGATTCATTCTGTTTTAAAGACTAGGATTATGCTTTGGGGACTATATGCATGTGTGAAGATGGAAGGAGACTAAAAAAAAAAAAAAAATATCTTGAAATGAGAGCAGCTCCAGTTCAGACTAAGGTATGAGCAGACCAGATAAGGTTGGCTGCTGCCAAAAAGGGAGTTGAAGTTTATGGAGGACAAGCATGAAAAGCTGCCCAGTCAAAACTCAGCTTTTTTACTTTTTCCGTCCTCCAGGTTATGATGATGGGAAGCCCCAAAATGGCAGAGCTGCTGCTGCAAAGAGGAGCAGATCCCAACCGGCCAGACCCCTCCACAGGTGCAACGCTAGCCCATGACGTGGCCCGGGAGGGATTCCTGGACACTTTGAAGCTCCTACACCACTGGGGGGCTCGCTTTGATCATGTGGACAGATGGGGCCACAGCCCGCTAGACCTGGCAAGAAGGAATGGGCAAAATCACGTGGTTGATTACTTACAAGAATTATCCGGTTGAAATGTTTCAATGTGGTACATGAAGAAGCCGCAGAAAGACTGGAGCAGGGAACCTGAAAAATAATGAAAATAACAGCAATAAAGACCATGGTGACTTGGGAAGGCCGGGGACATTTATACTGGATGCCCTTTTTTTTCTCTCAAGGCTCATGGAAAGACTAGAAGGAATGTGCTCTTTCTGACTGAAACTGGGGTCTCTTTTTTTTTCCCCAGGCTATCCTCATAAAAAAAAATAAACTGCATATAAGGAATTGATCAACCGGGACAATTAAGAGTTCTCTTTTCTGGCTTGCTAATTTGATACATGTTTGGATTTTCTCCCCACTTCCCTCCTCCCACCCAAACGGAACTGCGACTCACCATAGAATACTCTTCCAACCCCTGCATTGTGCGGCATGGTTTCAATGTTTTTATGCTAATTTGTCCTGCTTGTTCAAAATAAATAATTTATTCCTATTTGGAGAAGAGTGTGTGTGTGTGTGTGTGTGTGTGTGTGTAATGACCGGAAAGAGCTTCAGATGAAGCACCCTTTCAAACCTGCTCCCCACCTACACATCCGTACACATCTAGCTGTGTCATATCATTTGGCTTCTCTTTACAGACTTTTTTCAACAGATCCAACATCCTGGCAAGATTTCAGCTCTCTGGCATGAACAGTCGGGAAAACCCTTTTACTGAGAGCAGTGTGGCTTCCCAAACCACAACCTGCCATCTTATTGCAAGCCTGCAAAAAAAAAAATAAAAAAAATAAAATGCAGTCAACTCTGTGGTGCAAAGCATTTCATGGAACTGAGTCCAAGTCGCTTCCCACAGCCCTACTTTCAGGAATGCTTGAAGAGGCGGGTCAAAAAAATGTCAATTGCAACCATATGATCAAAGGCCTTTTCTATAAGTGTCATACACGTGCTACTCCCCATCACCACCAACACACACACACACACACACAAGAGAATCAGGGCTTTGTCATGCAGTTATATAACTTCCATCCTGACTTTTTAAAATCTGCTCCTGAAATGTCCTCGCTCCCTTCTTAATGGGAAGAACTTTACCTGGCCGCTATCAAGCCTGTGGCTTTGGGCAGCAGATGGAATGTGAGTAACAAGTAACAACTCGATCTCATTCGGGATCCTCGAAATAAAAGAGCCTACATTGGATAGGCAACTTCAAACTTTCCATTTTTACTACAATTGCTACATCACCAATATCACTACTATGTTCCTTAAGCCAAAATGGGCTTTTTTTTTCACCCTTGCCAGGAAGATGCAAGGGAATGTATTCTCTTGGAATATTATATGACAGTAAAAGATTCCGTATCGAAAGGCAACAGAAGTGCCTTTGAGCAAATAAGACTGCTCTTAATTCCCGAAAGCAGCTGCTGCTTGTCCTAGGTTTCTGGCAGCTGTTCTTGGCACATGCTGTGTGCAGTCCCAAAAGAAGACTGGTTTGAATTAAGAAGTTATAGACATTGGCTACATTGATGCCCCAATATGTTCTAGAGAATCTTTTTTGCCTTCTAATCTGACATGCTGCACAGACTTCGTAAGTCAGAGGCTATAATGTGATGTATAAATAAATGAGAATTGTAGTTCTACAAGGTATGGGGAAGGCTAGATTATAACTTGCCAGTGGAAAATAATGATGCCATTTTCTGTCACATTTTAAACTACAATTAACAGACTGTTTTTTCTATATATTTTTTTAAATCGCAATGCTTTTTGGATGAATCCAGTTTTGATCACCACATTACAAAAAAGATGTTGAGACTTTGGAAAAAGTGCAAATAAGAGCAACTAAGATGATTAAAGCTCTGGAGACTAAAACTTATGAAGAACGGTTGAAGGATTTGGGTTTGGCTGGTCTAGAGAAAAGAAGGACTAGGGGCGGGGACACAATAGCAGTATTCCAGTATTTGAGGGGCTGCCACAAAGAGGCGGGGATCAATTTATTTTTCAAAGCACCAGAGAGCAGAACAGAAAACAATAGATAGAAACTAATCAAGGAGAGAAGCAGCCTGGAATTGAGGAGAAACTTCCTAACAGTGAGGACAATTAACCAGTGGAGCAGCTTGCCTTCAGACATTGTGGATGCTTCCTCACTTGAGGTCTTTAAGAAGAGACCGGACAATCACTTGTCTGAAATGGTATAGAATCTCCTGCTTGAGCAGGGGCTGGACTAGAAGATCTCCAAGGTCCCTTCCAGCTCTACTCTGCTTCTGAATTATTCTATTTTTATTCTGTAGAAAGACCTGAGGCAAAAGCTGGTCAGTAGATCATTTATGATTGCTTTAAAATGAAAATAACAATAGGATTAGAAAGCCAAATAGGAGTAAGACTATGCCATACGCTGTCATTTCCTCAACTGACTGTGAACCCATCCAAAGATGAGGAGAAGGACTCAGATAAAGTGAGCCAAGGGAGACGCAGATAATTATAGTCCTAGCGATAGCACGGAGAGTGCCTCAGGCTTGATGTGTGACTCAACCTTGGACTCTTGAGTCTCTTCCTCAGAAAGGCCTCTGCTTCTGTATGACAGTAAGGAAGCAGAAAAAGGCTCAGCTGTGCTGAAGAACATTTCGACACAGAGGGGCTACTGACTTCCTGCGTGTACAGGAAATCAGAAATGATCAGTCCATTGTGCTCAAGCAGGATCTGAGAGCTTCTCCAATGTAACTCCCACATAATGCACACCAGCATTGAACTGATTCTGATGACAGCCAAGTCTTCTGGGCATGCCTTGAGCCACCTCCTGGTGTCTTGTTGCCAAGAAACCTACAGGGACAGCATGAAAATAATTTTCCGGTGCTTTCTTCAGGGATGTTGTTCAAGTTTCCCAATTAGTCTATAGCTTTTGGACTTCTCTGGTGATCGTCCATCCAACTATTAACTAGGTCTGACCCCACTTAGCTTTTTGAGCGCTGCTCAGAAAGACCAGGTGTGGCTCCAGCCTGCTACTTTGCTTCGAATCAATGAAGCTACAGTCCTACTAACTCTTTTGATATGCAGCCCTGAGGGGACTGTGGTAGATCACCAGGTTCAAGTCTCAAGCCAAGCTTCCAGGCCAAGTAACAGCTTGTTCTATACAGTACAGCACTTGTGGATGTGGAGGAAGGACAGCATCTGGTCCTTTCCAAAAATGACAGCTGACCCTTAAACGAGACCAGGGGTGAGCATCCTCGGCATGGCTGGCTTAAGAATTCAGGGGGTTGAAGCCCACAAGTCTTAAAGTTGCCAATGTTGGACACTCCTGAACTAGATAATCACTAGATCGGAAACCATTTTAATGATGATTCTATAGTCATTGAGTTTTCCTGAGTGCATGGCTATCAGTTCTCTTTCTAGCAGTCACAAATATGGATTAAAGCTAAAATCAACAGACAATTTTGTTGAGGTTTTGGCAGAGAGAAGGGGAGAAAACAAGGAGCAGTGAAAAATGCCATGAGTCAAGCCAAGAATTAAAACTGATTACAAATTACTTCAGAAAGGAAAGAAGTGGCTGAGAAATAGCACAGGAAGCATTCAACAGTGCAACAAAGAACAAGAAATAAGAAAACAAGGAGAGAAACAACAACAAAAATGCCTTTTTCCTACCACATCATGATTCTCACAGAGCTGTAAGGTACTCCTTTACTTAAGAACAAGCTAGCTAGCTTGAGAAAAGAAAATCACTCCCCAGAGACCATCCCAAAGGTTTTGGGAGAGCTCCTTTGTCTACTTACAGGTTCCACCACATTGTGGCCATTTTTGTTTCCTTAAACAACACCCAATCTAAACTTGATAAGCTTATTGAAAACTCTGACACTGGTGCTACTAATTGCCATCTCACAACATCTGACAGTGCAAGAACCTTTATCAGTCTGAGGGTGTAGTTAGAGTACTTCAAAAGAACCAGGCTCTGCTATCTATCCTGATTGCTAGGAATCTTACACACCGAAAAGCAGTATTAAATGTGCTAAGCTTTTGTCAATTTTGTTATGCTGCAGCCTGATTCTACAGTTGTTGAAATTCAATTTTTTCTCATTAATCTACATTCAGTGCCCCATAATGTCAAAGTGAAAACAGAATTGTAGAAATCTGTATAAATTTATGAAAAAGAAAAAAAACTGAAATATCACATTGGCATAAGTATTTGCAACAATATGTGAGGTCGACTCCAGAAACATGTGAGCAACAATCAAGAGAAATGGGAAGCATCAGAGCTAAATTTCATGTATGGTGGCAAAGGGTCTGAATACTTATGCCAATGTCATATTTCAGTTTTATTATTATGGGGTACTGAATGTAGATTAATGAGAAAAAATTGAATTTCCTAAGGAACAGCCATGATTGAAATAGCTTTATCAGCCTTTCTAATATTAAAACTACAGCAACAGTAGTTTTGCATTTTAACATGTATACACACAAATGTACACTCACTGTAAAACTGGTATCCAGGTAAGCAAGCTGTAGTCATATATGGCTTTAAACCACATAAAATGCCCCCTTGGCATTGCTTAGGTAGCTAAGCAACAAGAGCAGTTTTAATTGGACAAAGTCTGAATACTTTCACATTCCTATCAGACAATTGGTGCAGATTGCCATTTCCCTATTTTCCTTAGCAACAAAAAACTATTAATTTGCAGCAGGATTGTTGGGGCAGAAAAAGGCATCACCTTGTAACAACTCTTGACTCAGCTGTGTGTGTGTGTGTGTGTGTGTGTGTGTGTGTGTGTGTGTGTGAAGTAGGATGTCTTTAATAAGATATATATACATATCAAAATATATGCATATATTGATATATGCATATCAAAATTCGCAACTCAGAAACTAACCAGATCATTAGATGAAAAAGAGAATCCACATCTGCCAGAGTACATGATTTGATATATTGTCCTTAAATGTCAGCAGTGAAATAAAAAGAGGAATAAAAGATGTCAGTAAGAAGTAGAAGGAGGGTTGAAAATATACCCAGGCAGGAATTTTTCTATAAGAAATACAGTTGGTAAAAAGATTTTAAAAAGTACCTTATGAGTGCAAAGTTGATAAATTTAGAAAGGAATGGAAATTCAACATAACCAGTTACAATTACAATTATAATTGTCCCAGACTAAGAAACAAGGATTTTACTTTCTGAATAAGTAATAATAAATAATTGGAAATAATAAATAATTAGAAAAAAGTTACAAAAATACCTTTTGCTTTCCAGCTTTTTACTATAAATTCCAGACAGGGGTCTCCTGAGTTTTCTATTGTCTTGGAAGGATCAGCTTCTTGAATATATTGTATTTCTTGTGATACTAAGGAGAGCAGATATTAAGAGGCTTAAACCTAAAATAAAAACAGAAGTTGAAAGAAGCCAAATAAAATGAAGAGCCTCCTTAATACCTGGCAATACTAAAGAAAATGGCAAGAAACACTGACATAAACATGCATACATATCCACCACACTATTCAGGCTAGAAGTAGTTTTACACCAAGTGCAGAAAAAGAGTAAAAAGTAATAGGCCAAAGAAATGAAAGATCTGATTCACTTAAAGGCCTCTTCGCTTTATTATATACTTTTAAAAAAAATCAGTTAATATGCAAGAAACTTTTTCACATTTGTACATTCCTCAATGACTTGCCAAAGAGTAAAAGTTGGTCTGTCCAGCATAAACTGCCCTTCACAAGTTTTGTTTACTCTCTTTTTGCAGTCTTTCAATCAGAATTCTGCCAAACACTTAGATAAATCTACACACCCTTATAGTTTTTGGTTTTATCCTTGTGCCCCTTCCCTTAGTATATAGCATGGTTTTCGATATGAGTCACAACCACGAAGGAGGGAGGGGGGTGGTCACAAGACAATGGTTGGAGAGTTGCCCAAAAGTGCCTCTCTCACATTACTCTTCAAGTAGGTTAACCAGTTCAGTGCAAAGTATGTTGTGTGGAAAGGAATGCTCGAAAAGTTCTGGATCCCTCGCAAAGCTTGAGTAGCCTTTGTGGGAAAATTAGCATCTTGTCATTTACTTTTCAGAAAGGTTACTTAGATTCTTTCAAAAATCTGACCATGTGAGATGCTTTCTCTGTAGACAAATTGCTACAAAGCGTCTAGTGAATATGTGGTTGTGGTGGCAGAAAGGGTGTCACAACTAATTTACAGCCTGCCATTTTTTTGGAAGCTGCAGAATTTTAGGAGTAGTTGAAGAACAGTTGAACTGTGGCAAAGAAACACCTTTTTCTTTCCTCCCCTCCCCCTTGCTTTTATAAAATAATAGGATGTGTCTTGAAAATGATGGCCAGATTTCAGGAAATTGCAAAAGTAACTTCCTCCTTACCATTAAAATATGTATTTAAATTTTCTTGAGGATTTTTCAGTCGCTTCCAATGAAACAGGTTTATGAAATCGTAAGTCGTAAGTTGTAAGATTCTTTTACATGATATATAGATTGAGATTTAATTATTAA
This sequence comes from Oxyrhabdium leporinum, assembly GCA_032468155.1. Taxonomy (NCBI): domain Eukaryota; kingdom Metazoa; phylum Chordata; class Lepidosauria; order Squamata; family Cyclocoridae; genus Oxyrhabdium; species Oxyrhabdium leporinum. Next base: position 31,377 of record JANHFL010003061.1, read on the forward strand.
TGTAAAGGGTGTGTTTATTTATGACCCAACCACTCAGCTCAGTGAAATCATTAGTTTTGTTCACCATACATGAAATTTGAGAACCAGTAACATAGAAAAATGCATTTTCATCAGGTGCAGAAACCATTTTCACTTCTGTTAAATGAGCTGCACATCCAGCTGCACAAGCCACATATATTTTAATATTTCTGCAATTTTTATCATTCCCATGCAAATCTTTGAAATTCACTACCCCTTCCATCGCTTCAATTTCATCCCAAACATCTGATCACTCTTAATTCCATTAACTCTTTGGGCTCCTTATACAGTCCTTTTTACTCACTTCCAAAACGTGTTTGTGCTAATCTACATTATTTGCAACTATTTCTCCAAAGATATTTTGCAATATCTTGATTTCTCTTTGTTAGCATCCATGTCTTGTACGAGTTTTTCATCCATAGCTTCTTCTGATTCATCATTCTAATAAGCAACTGTTTTTACATAACTCCATATACATACTCCTGTCACACAAATCTTTTCACTGTTCTAATTTCCACATCCTCCTTCCCAGAGCCCATTTTCATTCATTCTATTGTGAGATGTCCCAACGGAACAAGATTTGCATTTTCTATTCCTGTTTTCCTCTACTGTACTTTCATGCTTGTTACATTTCCTTCATCCTTCTCATTCAATACATTTTTGTCATTTACCCAATAGTGGTCCATCCAGAATTGAGACTCTCTCATCCCCTTGTACTTCTCTTTAATATTTTCTCTCTCTCTCATTAGCAATCAATTTAGGGATTCTTGGCACTCTCTGAGTTTGATTGTTTTCTTGCAGACGTTTCATTAGCCAACTAGGTAACCTCATCAATGCCAGTAAGGAGTGGGGTTTTCTCTCAGTTTATATTATTCCTTACTAGCACTGATGAGGTTACCTAGTCTGGTAATGAAACGTCTGCAAGAAAACAACCAAGCTCAGAGAGCAACCCTGAGCTACTAATACTCTCCTTTATTGGCATAATGAAGTTAATATTTTTTTTAAAAAAATGTTCCTTCTCTGTCATGTTTATGTATAAACACTTATACCTAAACCACATGTTCAAAGCAAACATATATTTTTCTTTGAATCATTTATTATAATTGCCTCATTCGCTATGACTACACCTCATGTTATTCTGCTCCAAAATGTTTGACATATAACAAAATATTGTATTTCCAAACATTCCTAAAGATGGGCAAAATCTACCAGCAGATCACAACAAATGAGTTTCATAAAATATCAAAGGTCTGGGATATTCTAAACATTCAATAGGTAACAATCTGTAGCCACCCTCTGGATAATTTATGCTAGCCATTATGTTAACTTTAATCTAATTCTATTACACATCATAATATGGGAAGGATTGCTAAGGTAACTCGTGTCTGAAAACCCCTAAAGTAGTAAGAACTAGGAGTGTCAAGCAGATCTGTATTTGCAGTGCACAAAACATAGCAGAGGATATTGGTGTAATGTCTACACTTGACTGTCATGGTCTTCACCAAATTACAAAAGTTGAGATACTAGCACTCAAAGGGTAAAAAAGTTACAGCCCAAACTTTGCAATATCCAAAATGTGCCCGTGTCTTGGGGAAAGACTGCCGGCAAAAAATGAGGGAAATCTCAGTTAAGGTCATCATTGGTCATCCTGGTTTGCTTCAGCAGGACACTGTTTTGTTGATTACTCCACATTTGGGGGCAAAAAACTACGAATGTTATTTTAGTACCCCCAAAGCTTGCCTCCCCTTGATATCATATGGGAGTTTGCACCAGCATTAGCTTAAGCTTCATTCTAGCAAGTTTACTCAGAAGGAAATCCATCCCAACTGTAAGCAAATATGAAAGGCATAAATATGAAGGACAATGAATGGAGAGAGTGGTGGAGAACTTTGATCCTCCATATACTGTTACATTCCAACTCAAATCAGCCCTGGGTGAGCAGAGCCAACGGTTAGGGATATTGAAAAGGATACCAGTTACCCAAAGGCATCTGTCTACATTCACATGCTTCTAACGATTCTTTCTGCCAATTCTGTTGCTTTTCTCTGTTGTCTCCAGAGAACGTCAAACAAAACCCACGAAGGGTAAAATTCTAAACAATAAATGCAGTTTATTGGAGAATTGCAGGAAAACCTATTTGGGCAGAA
>JANHFL010003061.1:57422-73100 GCA_032468155.1 Oxyrhabdium leporinum
ATACAATCAGAACCAAATACAAGATAGACAGTATTGAGTTACTGCTGAACATAACAATTAATAACTACAAGTAATTTAAATCTCACCAGAAATGCTCTGTGTCTGGGATGTGGGTTTGTCCTTGGATGACCATATGCCATAGATTAAGATGGATTCTTCTTTGTGCTTCTGCCTTCTCCAAATGCTATAAGAAGTCTGGCATCCCAGTGTGCACTTGTTTTGAGAGTGCAGCTGATGGGTAATGGGGTGGGGTCAGCTTCAAACAATCTACTTGGTATTTGTTTCTCTGGCCACTAGATGGGGCTAGAGATCAGCAACAGTATATAAATATCGTACGTTGGGGCATATTTGTTCCTACTGCCACTAGATGGGACTAGAGAGCAACAACAGTATATAAAAGTTATATGCTGGGGCATGACATTCCCTACCTGGTATCAACCAATACCACTGTTTGAGTTCTGAGATGGTAGCATTAGGTGAACTGCGATTGCTTTTTTGCTGATGTGGTTGTCAATGAGGTGGTGCCACTGCAGTTTCTGATGAGGCTTCTGGGGACTTGATAGTGATCTAAGTCTGGAATATAACATCCCATTGCTGGCTTCTCCCTTAGAATTGCTGAGGTCATCTGATATATATCCAGCACCATTTTGTTGAATAGATACTGTGGGAGACATTGCAGAAGACTGTTTCAATTGCTTTTTGAAGCTTGCTATTGTTTGTGGTGTGGCTGTAGGCTGCTGTGCCATTTGAGATATGGTGTTGTCCACAGTGTATGGCCATATGCAGGTAGCTGTGTTGACAGAGCAGCAGGTCTCTGTATAGTTGTTACCCTGGATCCCACTTTCTGGGATCTGTTTCACTGCTGTTTCACTGTTCTGTCCTACTACACATTAGTCTGTGTGTAGCTTGACATGCAGCTAAACCCACCTATCCTCCAATAAAACAGACTATGTGTGTAGATATGAATGCTTTATTGAAAGAACAGGATATGGTGGACCTGGGGAAAATAGGAATATGTACAATGAGAACGAAATACAAGATAGACAGTATTGAATTACTGCTGAACATAACAATTAATAAATACAAGTACCATATTTTTGGGACTATAAGATGCACCAGACTGTAAGATACACCTTGGTTTAGAGGAGGAAATCAAGAAAAAAAAAAGTTTTTCTCTCCACGTGTCCTGTTTTTGCCCTCCCCAGTGTCCAGAAGCACTCTGCAGGCCTAAAATGCACCCGTTTTTAGCCTCCCAAAGCCTCCAAGCGTCCCGTTTTTGCCCCCCCCGCATCCAGAAGCACTCCAACACCAGGAAGGACAAAAACAGGACCCTCGGAGGCCTCTGGAGGCCAAAAATGGGTGTGTTTTTGACCTGCAGAGTGCTTCTGGATGTCAGGGAGGGCAAAAATGGGCCCATATTCACTGTATAAGACATACAGACATTTCCACCCACTTTTTTTTTTGGGGGGGGAGTGCATCTTATACTCTGAAAAATACAGTAATTTAAATCTCACCTGTGATGCTCTGTGTGTGGGATGTGGGTTTGTTCTTAGATGACCATGTGTGACATATTAAGATGGATTCTTCTTTGTGTTTCTGGCTTCTCCAAATGCTAAAGGAAATGGAGTCTGGCTTCTCAACATGCACTTGTTCTGAGAGTGCGGCTGATGGGTGGGCTCAGCTTCAAACAATATACTTGGTGTTTGTGTCTCTGGCCACTAGATAGGGCTAAAGAGCAATAACAGTATTTAAAAATTATATGCTGGGGCATTACAGCCGCAGAGTTCAAAATTTTATCACAAAAGACACATTAGAAAAAAAAATAAATCTCTTCATTCATTATCAAGAAACCATTTCAGAAATTTTTGTGGGTTTTTTTTATCCTACTCCATTGAATGAATTCCAATTTTGACTGAGAAAAATAAGCAACTCCTTGAGTTCTCAGCACAGAAATACACTCTTTTCAAAGCATCATAAGAAAGCTGAAGCAGATGCATTAGGTTTCCTGGGCATTGGGATGGGTACATATGACAGTCAATTGGAAGGTGGACAGTAAATATATGTGATTCCCTGAGGGTTTTGTACTAACTTCTTCTCCTCCAATTGCTCAATATCTTCACACTGGGTTGTATGTGGAAGAAAACTTCCACGTTAACCTAATATGATTTTACATAGGTGAATAATTTGATTTTTTCCCCCTAACATTTCAAGGATAGAGAAGGCTACTAAAGCAAAAATTTACTTTTCTAAATGTGATCAGTTGTGCAGTCCTGACTACTGTCTTCACATTGGTCACCCTTTTTTTACATATCCATTCATTTGTTCATCTTCATTTTTAATGGTCAAGGTTGCTTAAGAGAATCAAAGCATGTGTTCCTTCTCTGTTCCCCCACTCCCAGCTTGGTTTAACTTAGTAAATAATTTATCCAGAGTTCACTTAGTTCTTTTAAATGTCACATAGCCATAGACATACATGTGACCTGGAAGCTGCAGTAAGCTTTCCTCATGTCCAAATGATAACTCAATGACTCACTCTCTAAATTATACTGGTATCATAGATTCCCATTCGTCTCTGAAAGTATAAAGTGTTCCAACATAGACCAGCAGCATTAACAGAGCTTTCCCCAAAATAGGAATAATATTCGCCACCTTGTACAGCCAAGAGACTCAATGTGTTTGCATGCTAGGAGTTTAAAAAGAACGCATGTTATAAAGCAGAGATGATGTCCTATTTAGGGTGTGCTTAACAGCTGATCCAGTAACCAAGGGTAAAAGTCAACACAACAAAATGATAAACAGTTGATCAACAGAAAAAATGTGATTTCAAAAGCAAAGTCCAAGAGCAGTCTAGGCACTCAGACTGGATCAGAAAAGAAGCAGAAACAAGTTTTCTAGCAGAATCCAAAATCAGCCCAGGAATCAAAAGTGAGGATCAGTGACATTATAGAGTCTAGACTACCACAAGGTCAAGAGCTTTTAACAGAACATTTCTCTTACACTGATAGTTCAGAAAGGGGGGTCTTATAAAGTTAGCACAAGTGGGACTCTAACTATGCTCAAGCTGCCAGCTATCAATTGTTTAACAGAAATTATGACTTGCAAAACCTAACTTCTCAAGTCTATGGAAATTCTCAGTCATCCAGGTCATGGTTGTCCCAAAGGTGCTTTTCTTAAGAGGCAAATGGACTTTCTTCTTTGGAGACATTTTGCTTCTCATTCAAGAAGCTTCTTCAGCTCTGACTGGATGGTGGGGAATGGAAGGATTTATATTCCTTGCAGACAGCTGGTCATTTGCATTCTTTAGAGTTGTTGAGGCCACTTGGAGGTTTATCTGTGTGCTCAGGGTCACCTGAGTAGTGCAAATAAGTGTGGAACTTTCTCAGAACTGCCGAAAGGACTGTGTTGTAGACTGAAGATAGATGATGTTGTATCCCTCCCCATCTGTTGAGAGAGGGCTGTTCAATTTTGACATAGATGGCCTCTTTGACCCCTTTCAAACCAATGGTCCTCTCTGTCCAAAGTGTGGATTTTGCTGCCTTCAGAAGAGTGGCCTTTGTCTTTTAAAAGAAGATGGTCTAAATCTATTCTAGAGGGCATGATCTTCCAAATAGCTGGACATAATTGAAACTGGGTCTTCCAAATAACTGGACATAATTTGGATCTTCCAAATAGCTGGACATAATTGAAACTGGACACTAGAATATCTGAAGAAACACTGATTGCCCACTTATTCTACAGAGATACATTGTAAATTGTATTAACAATTTTGTCTCCCAAAATACCCAACTTTGAGCCAATATCAAACAAAGGCTTTCTGAAGTGTTTAGTGGGGGGGGGGGGGAATAAAATGTCAGCCAAAGTTTACAGTGCATTAAACCAATCTTGCAGTGGGATGGGGGATATGAAGGCTTTCAGTGAATACATTTAATGTGACTTCTAACAAGCAACAATGATCAAAGGAAGCAATATACATAGAAATGGTACAATTTCAATTGCATGGTAGGGCCAACATTTTGCCTCTTATACCCACTCTACAAACACCCTTATCTGAATGAAAGAGTCCCATGTGAATGTTCAACTGAACTATATTACTTTCAATCCATTTTTCTAAGCTAGCCAGACATGTTTAATTTTATTTTCATCTTTTCACATATTAGCTCTTTCACACAATATGATGTCATCCATAAACATTCTCTCCAGCCTTCAAGCAACACATTAACAAAAATCAGTGAAGAGTATAGGACGCAGGATTAATCTTTGTGGGCATCTCCTCCAAACTCCTACTTAGCATGATGAGGAACGACTTTGAGCATGTTCTGAGCCAGCTAGGTATACACTTAATTGACAGACCATCTAGTCCACACTTAAGAGTATCCTGAGGTTCTTTGTCAAATAATTCACTCTCAGAATCTGTTAGAAAAATTACCCGGTCAAATATAAGGTAAGATTAGTCTGACAACTTTGTTTTTGACAAGACCATGTTGATTTTTGGTACCTGCTACATTCTTCTCTCAATGCTTATATATCAATCAATCAATTCGTGATCTGCTGTAAATTGTCCCAGTATCTATGATTTTACATTTTACTAGGTCTTTCTTCACTCCCTTTTTGAAGATAGGGACATTATTTTTTTCTATCTCTTTAAAGCACTTCACCTGTTTTTAAGGATTATCAGAAATAATATATAAGAAATTGGCCTGGCCATTAGCTAATTATTTTAATATTCTAAAGTGCAATTTATTGATTAATTTGATTTCTATTGCTGCCCATCTCAACAGAGCACTCTAGGCAGCATGCATCATAAAAACAATTAAAACCATACAAAATAAATATGTATGCTCAAGGGTAAAACACTTGCCATGGATGTAATATATACTCAAGTAGAGGACATTGCCTTCAAAACTCCAACAACTTGGTACTTGTGCACCAGTTATCCTGCATTTAGGGCACTTTTCCTGAATGTGTCAATATAATGCTAAGATAGGCGGCCAGGCTGAACAAGACCCCCACCTCTTCTCTTTGAAGCTCACCGCAGCAATAAGGTCCTCTTTCTCAAGCTGCATTTACTACGTTAAACAGTTTTTCTAAGGTTGACACAATGGCATTGGCTCAGGGATAGTGCCCAGCTGTCAATCTCCAGTAACAATAATGAGCAACTGGCAAGGATGAGAAAGGATGTCCTGTCATCCCAGTTTTTGATAGGGATCTATTATCACAGCAATCATTCTGGGGAATGATTTTTTTATATGCCAAATTATGAAGAGGTGAAGATAAGGACATATACTGGATTGCAGTGGGCTGTATTTTAAAATTATAAGAGATTCTCTGAAATAGATTTATTTAACATGAAGCTGACAGAATAGATTGAATCAAGAAGCAACATACTGATTCAATTTCCACTTTTGCAGAATTTTCTCCTACAAAATCATTGCTTCAGTAGTTATCACCTGCTAATAGACTGAATTGCCCATATGTTTCTCAAAACCATTCATTTGTGACTTTGGTGGTTTGGCATGTCATTAGACACTGGATTATTTAAAATCAGCCAGGAGAAATCATGGTTGGCACTCACCTAGAGTAAACCCATCAGCCGTAGACTTCATATTTAATGAGTATGTGAAATGCTTCAGCAGCTCTGCATGAATGAATGTTTCCTGGGAGGTCAGTCAATTAAGCTCAGTTTCAGAGTGACATGGATTGTAGCAATACAAAGTGAATCCATTCTCTGAGGTGCTTCTCATAATACATACATGGGACATGATTGTGATTGATTCTAATGGTATGCTTAAAGTTGCAACCTTGGAAGATATTGTAACAATGGGAAATAACTCATGGGAATCCTTAACATTTTTCTAACTCAAGAGCCTCAATACATTTATGCTGTTGTTGGGAATAAAGAGGTGGGCAGAGTATAAGCACCAAGACATGTCTGTAGTTTAATGAAGGATTCCACACTTGAACTTGAAATATTCTCCTTTATTGGTATCACTTGAACTTTTCAGGACTTCCAAAGTGAAATAACACCATTAAAAAAAAATCAATATCTTACCATGTTTTTGCTTTTGTTTTAAGAACAGTTCCAAAGGATGGAGCATGGCTTGAACTTGAAATTGATAGCTTCTTATCAGACTCCTGGCTGTTTTTTAGATATCACTTACTATCTTACAACAAACATAAAACAATCCAAGAATGCATCATTGCCAGGAAAAAAAAAACAACAACGAAACTTCAATGTAATTGAGACACCAAATAATTTTGATGATCTTTCAGTTCCTTAGCCTCACATCTCTGTTGAACCATGTAATATGTATCACTTCCTACTTCTTTGATCCACAGGATGTAGTAAGAGCCACGTGTGCAGTTCCCTTACTTAATCCATATATAAAAAGACATGGAATCAACTTTGCAGTCAATTATAATTCAGAGCACCAGAGGCTGTCTTTAGCAATTACAGTATTTGTAGGTCAGTTTCTTAAATCTTGCCAGAGTGAAAACTAGACATTTTAAAATGTTGTATTTTTCCATTGTTTACACATTGATTTTGGTATTATGTATGCTGATAAAATAAAAATAAAGGAATCATGTGCACTTAAAATGTGTATTTAGTAAGACATAAGCTTTGGTGACATCAACTACAGTATTATACAATAGTATAAAGTATAAAATATTATCCTGAGCTTGGAAGTTACATAATGATTGACTTTCTGGTCATGATTGGATTATTGGGAAAAAGGATTGGAAAGAATCCAGAAGGAAATGCATATTTCAAATCATGAAAATTATCTTACTAACAGAGTCCATTTCCAAAGCCCATCTAGGCTGTGATACAGATATTCTTATAAAAATAAGCTGTGTTGTAACATTTTTCCCAGTTCAAGCCAATGTAGATAAAATTGAACCACCTGCCAATAAGTTGCTCACTTATTTGGTAAGGAAATATATCTTTGTGGTACCTTTGTTCAAGAATAACTACTAAAATTAGTGCCTGAATTTTCTAGATGGCAGAAGTTAATGATGCCATTTTGGATTTGTTGGATTTTCACAAGCCAAGAAAATAGTAAGATATCAATAAAGTTATCTAATCATTCAACCAAAACACACCAAGAAGCACTGCAAGTAGCTGCTATGTAGCAAGCCTGAATTCTTGTCCACCTACTTCAGGGGTTGGCAACCTGTGACTCTGGCACCGCAAGAGGCTCTTTCAGCCCTCTGCTGCAGCTTCCTGTTGGCTGATCCCATGACTGGCTGGCCATGCCCCGCCCCTCCCAGTCACTCTTCACCTGGCCTGAGAAGATAAGGGTGACGGCGGGGGATGGAGACTCACTCCATATTCCAGAGCAGGAGCGAAACACCCCTGTACTTGCCTTTGCATGGCAACAGCATTCCGCTTTTGTTGCGGTACATTTGCACTCAAGACAGCCCTCACCTCCTGCCACTTTGGGCTCGGAGGTGTAAGCCTCTTCGATATCGGAGCTATTGCTGCCTCCATGCCTCCTGCTGCTCTCACAGCACCTTGCACAGTACAGTGAAATTTAGTGTGCTTCACAATGGGGGAGATGGGGTCCCCTCCTCCTCCTGGAGCCCATTATGATGCGGAGCCACAATGCAACCCTGCCCCACTCACCCCTGGCAACAGCAGCAGAGTCAGAGAGACACAGAGATAGAGACAGAGAGACAGAGACACACAGAGAGAGACAGAGACACAGAGAGAGGGAGAGACAGAGAGAGATAGACACACACACACATACATACACACACAGAGACAGAGACAGAGAGACAGAAAGAAACAGAAAGAGTCAGAGAGTGAGAGATAGAGAGTGAGAGCGAGAGCCAGAGAGATGAAGAGGGAGGGAGGGAGAGAGAGAGAGAGAGAGGGAGAGGGAGAGGGAGAGGGAGAGGGAGAGGGAGACACAGAGAAAGAGACAAAGAGACACAGACAGACAAGCAGACAAGCAGACAGAGACAGAGACAGAGATGGAGACAGAGAGACATAGAGAGAGAAAAAGGTGAACAACACATCTGAGGCCAGGTGTGGTAAGAAGTAGCTGGGAGGAGAGGGGTGAGGTGGGGCCGAGGGCGGTAAATAATTTAACAACTGGTTCTCTGTTTATATAAGTAAGATGCTCTAGCCACAAAGTAATCATCAGATCTGTTTTAAACAAAGGCACTGTTTTCACCATGTACATTTCAGAAGGCATAGTTTCCTGCCTTGCCTATTTGGATGGAGTCATTAACATTTTCAGTTTTGTACTATTTTTAATGTTTTAAGCTACATTAAATGATTAAATGAAAAGAGTGGGACAAACACTCTATAAAAATAGCAATATAAATAGACACATGTAATGAAAATATAGTGCAGTTTTTCTCAGGGCTATATACTATTCCAAAATTACACTGAAAGAAAAGGTATCATATGATTGAAATATCTGGCTTTTTCATGTTAAACAGAAGTCATTTATTTATACCAGTATACAAGAGAGAAAGGTAGTTTATATTAATTTCCCCCTTCATCTAAATTTTGCATTTACATGAAAATATTTCTAAAATAAGAAAGTTACTAGAAAAATACAATTAACTTCCTACAATTAAAATGCATGCAATTTAAAAACTGATTTAACTTTTTTTTTTAAAGATTTTTATTTTATTTTTAATACAAACAATCTTCCATTACATGGTGTGTCATCTGGGTACAATTATTTTGCAGTAATAATTAAAATTACAACTATATTCTTTATATTAGTGTGTTCTAGTTTTATCTTATTACTAAAACATATATCATTCATTATATCATATCATCTTAACATTTTTAATTCAATTCGCCTATTTTCTATTTCGCTACTTATCTCTATTTTTTATATTTATTCTCTAGCCATCGGTAAAATAGTTCCCATATCACATAATATTCAATTTGTTCCTTTTTTTTAATTGTAAGCGTTAATCTATTCATTTCTGCACATTCTAGTATTTTCTTAATCACATTTTCCTCTGTGGGACCCACTTCACTTTTCCAGTTCTGTGCAAATACAATTCTAGCCACAGTTAATACATGAATAATTACATATACATTCTCTTCACTATAAGTATCAGGTAAAATCCCCAATAAAAATATTTCAGGTTTAAAATCAATACATTGTTGTGTTATGTTTTTGCCCTGCTCTAGACTGTTGTATAACCCTGAGCAAGCAAGCAAGAGTATCTAGGAAAGTATCTCTCAAGCAGCAAGACTCTTTGGCGAACATTTGTGTTCAAAATATAGCAACTTCTCTTTGATTGTGAATTCCCTTTACAGACATGTTCAGTAACAACAGTGAACAACTATAGTTAGAGCCTTAAATCAGGGTCAAAAAATCCACACCCAATTGTAGAAGTTCAGTGAACGATATCCGGGTCATTTATTATCTCTTATCCCAACATATCTCCCAGGTTTATGGAGTGAAGGAATAGAAGTGGCCCTTGAGTTACAATGGCTCATTTAGTGACCGTTTGAAGTTACAATGGCACTGAAAAAATGACTGTCTTTCATATTTATGACCAGCATCCCCACAGTCACCTGATCAAAATCCAGATACCTGGCCACAACTGACTCAAATTTATGACCTTTGCTGTGTCCCAGGGTCATGACCTTCTGACGACAAAGTCAGATGCTCTTTACAGCTGTGTTATTAACTTAACAACTGCAGCAATTAACTTAACAACTGGGCAGGAAAGGTCATAAAATGGGACTTAACTGTCTCAGTTTTGGGTCTCAACTGCCCATCGAGAGTTACCTATATTAGGAGAAAGTGCGGATGGAAAGGTCTACACGGAAAGGGAAAATAGGGGTTATATGAAAACTACAGGTGTTAAAAACAGTGGCAAGGTAGGTAGCAAAATGGGGCAAAATTCACTTCGCTGTCAGCAACAAAAGAAATTTTGGGTGAGGGCTACCTGTACTGCTGAATTTATCACAAATAAGAGAAAGCACAGGTTTTCCCCCACCCAATAATTAAGAGTGGACCGGTAAGGGAGTCGGTCTTACACTTGCTGGAGTAAAGCTTTGGATCAAAACAGAAGCTGCTGAAAGCAAAAGGAATGGAGACGTGATGCTAATGAATGGCGAGAGTGCTACTGCTGGAAAGTTGCCTTTCAACATTAACCTCAAGATTAATTGCTCCTGGAAGGTGCTGTTCACCTGGGGGATTCGTACGCTATTCAATAATCCCTTGAATGCTATTTAATAAAGACCTCGTCCTCTCTTGCCTATTCTGCTATTCTTTCATCTCATTTCCCTCCAGGTTTGTTCCTTTCTTCCTTGCTTCCATTTCCCCCCCCCTCTCATTTTGACCATGTTTTTCTGTATGTGCTGGTTTGTTTATTTAAACATACAAGAGCAACCGGTGTAGTATTTATGAAATTCATCTGACTGCCTGAAACCAACTGGATTCTAGGCAGCATCCAGAATGTGTGAACGACACACGCACACGCTGTAAATGTGTTAATAAATAAATAGCACATTGCTAAAAGCAGAACACAAAGTCAGACTATAAGAAGTCGAATAGTAAATAAGAATAATTTCGAAGGCCTTCTAGAAGAACATGAGGAGGGAGCCACACAGGCTTCGGATAACAAATTGTTCCACGGCAAGGGAGCCGCTATTGAGAAGGCCTTATTCTATACAAAGACTGAATTATAAGATTAACTGAACAGACAGAAATGGGGAAGCTGACCAATCTGGTCAGGGGGAAAAAAAACAGCACAATCTTTTATTGTCTTTTTGCTGAAGGAGGCAAAGACTGGATTAATAGTTTGGGAATTAAAAAGGGCCAAAGAGGATGGGAAGAAGCATAAGATGGTAAGGACTTATAAAAAGAAAGGTGGAAGGCATAACTAAATGTTTTTTCTCCTTTCGTTCCCTTTTTTTCCCTTACTATCTTCGGTTTGTATGCTTTGACCGTATCAAAAAATTCACACACACACAGTGCTGCTCTTTTCCGGCGGTGTGGTTTGTACCAAGCATACATACACGACTACACATGTACAGTACACGTGTATATGCATAAATATTTACAAGCATGTCACATGCACTCATTTCTTCTCACATCCTGGCAGCTGGAGGTTGACAGGTGGGGAAGAAACTGAGCCCCACGCGGATTGTCAGCATTTGTAATTTTTCCAACTTTTTTTTTTTGGTGGAGAGGGACTTGTGTAAAAAACGATATGCAGAAAACAACGAGCTCAGACAAGCTATTTGACAAGGAGCAGCATTCCTGTGCTTGTGTCCATGCTCCTGAAAGCACGTATCCCCAGGGAAAAGGGCAGCTTTCACTCACCGTTTCTTCATGTTCTTTCCAGCAGTCGTAATCGGTTGCCATGGCGATGCTGGCGTAGCAGATTCCCGCTTCCTTTGCCAGAATGACTTCTGGCACTGTGGTCATATTGATAACATCAGCTCCCCAGCTGCGAAACATCAAACTTTCAGCCCGGGAACTAAAACGTGGTCCCTCAACTGTAATTACCGTCCCCTTCGAGTGACACTTGATTCCAAGCTTTTTGGCCACATCCAGGAGAACCTGAAATTATCAAGGGAGATTAAAAGCTACCATTTACTTTATCCCTCTGTGTGTGTGTGTGTGTGTGTGTGTGATTTGAGTCCCTTCCAAAAATTAACTAAAATCTCATGCGGAATATCAAGGTCATCTCTATTATCTCACTTCCCCCCCTACCCCCTCGGCCTGCAGCGATGTTCGAGTGTATAAAAGCACTGCTTGAGGATAACAACAAAAAATACATTAACTCGAAAGATTAATTCTTTAAAAAAATATTGCTTTATTTATCCTGGGAATATACATTGGGCAGCGGGGATGGTGGTGTTGGACTAGATGACCTATAAGATCCCTTCCAACTCTATTAATGTTATACTTGGTTTTCTGCATGCCAACAATAGCCTCATTTGACCTGGAAATAATATGCTAGGAAACAGAAAAATCAACTGGCTGAGGCTAAGAAAAAAAGGGACGTTGAGTTTATATTGAAATGTAACCATTATTCCCCATTCTTTGATTTCTGTTGCTTTGAGAATTTGAGGTTGACCAAATTTTTTGGAAGGATGCTGGGCACCTACGGAAGGCCCCTGGGGTCCCTTGAGATCATGGGGGTTCAGGTGACATAACCCCAGATTTAAATCATCAATATATATCACTTCACAGATTTCTTCAAGCAAATGCAATTCTCATGTTATTTTTATTTTCTAGTTCAAAAATGCTTGTAAATCGTATTCCAACATGCTGAAAATCTAAAAATGAATGGATATATGAGCCAGGGTAAGGCAACCCCAACTCCACCCCTTGCAATTCTGACAAAATTTGGATTCTGAAAGAGGGAAGATTAAAATATCTGTTGTCTCCTCTGCTGACTTGTATCATGGCCATTAATTTTTCCGCATGGCTATTTCTTCCAAGGCCGAGGATCAGCTTGCTCTCAGTGCATAAGGCCTAATTTTGGATGCCCTGATTTCTGTATGAAGAATGTCCTTTAGCCAACCTGTCCTTTATTTCCTAAGACTCCTTCTTGCAAAGCTTAAGACCACAGAGTCCTTTTAATACCGGATGGCAAATTCAATGCTTTGGTTTCTATCCCAAGAGTTTTCTATGCTGTCACAAGACACTTCTGCATTTTGCAGCAACAAGGTAGCAGCTGCAATGTTAGTAAATCCTTACTCAGTCGCTCATGCCCTAATCACCTGCTGTTTTGACTATTGCAACACGTGCTACCCGGGGCTGCCCTTGAAAAGCATCCAGAAGCTCCAGTTGGTGCAAAATGCAGCAGCCAGCATGGTTTTGTGCAGACTTTGCTTGTCGATTTGCTTCCGGATACAATCCAAGGTGCTGGTTGTCACTTTTGAAGCCCTTCATGGCTTGGGACCAGGTTATCTGAGGGACCATCTCTTGCCAGTCACATCCCCGACCCACTAGGGTAGGGAGGCAAGGAATGTTGCGGGTCCCACCCCCTAGGGAGATACACCTGGTGGGTCCCAGAAGAAGGGCCTTCTCCGTGGTGGCTCCCTCCCTCTGGAACATCATCCCTCTGGAAATTAGACTACCCCCACTCTGACACTCTTTCAGAAGGCCCTGAAGATATGGTTCTGCCAGCGGGCCTGGGGAACCCAGAGCGGGATGGAGCCCATTAAATGGTTGGCATGAGTGTGTGTGTGTTGACGCCGGAATGGGGGTTATTTTCTTATTTTTCTTCTTCTTTTATATTGTGTTTTTAGTTCCTGTAAGCCGCCTTTGGTCGCAATGAGTGAAAAGGCGGCAATATAAATTTTCCAAATCAATCAATCAATCAATCAAGGGAGGCAAGTGGGGAAGGGATAGGGAGAACTATAGTCATAAAGACCTTGGAGGACCTTAGATTACTCACTGCAATATTTCTCAACCATCAGTGAGACAGTTGGGCAGTCAGTAATCTCTAGCTCAGTGTTTCTCAACTTCAACACCTTTAAGATGTGTGGAGTTCAACTCCCAGAATTCCCCAGTCAGCATGTTAGCAAGGGACTTCTGGGAGTTGAAGTCCACACATCTTAAAGGTGTCAAAAGATTGAGAAACACTGAGCTAGAGATTACTGACTGCCCAACTATCTCACTGCTATAATTTTTGACCTGACAAATAACTAAAGGGAGAACGAGCTTTAGTGCAATTTTCAATCCTACGCAAGATTCATCTAGCACAATTATGTACAGCAAAGAAGGGAGGCTATATGTGTTATCTAGGATCCATCTAGCTGCATATATTAGTAACAGAATGGTAGGAAAGTGTTCATTGCTCAATCACAGATTGGATCCTACACAGGCAGTCCTCGACTTACGACCACAATTGAGCCCTGAGTTTTTGTTCCGTAGCGAGACAGCTGCTAAGTGAATTGGCCCCATTTTAC
Source organism: Oxyrhabdium leporinum (assembly GCA_032468155.1). Taxonomy (NCBI): domain Eukaryota; kingdom Metazoa; phylum Chordata; class Lepidosauria; order Squamata; family Cyclocoridae; genus Oxyrhabdium; species Oxyrhabdium leporinum. The sequence continues at coordinate 71,335 of JANHFL010003061.1, forward strand.
AACCTTTCTTGCCACAGGTGTTAAATGAATCTCTGTAGATGTTCAGTTAATAACACGGTTGTTAAGTGAATCTGGCTTCCCCATTGATTTTGCTTGTCAGACGGTTGTAAAAGGGGATCACACTACCCCGGGACACTGCAACCGTCATAAGTATGAGTCAGTTGGCAAGCGTCTGAATTTTGATTGCGTGACCGCGGCGATGCTGCAGCCATCAAAAAGTATGAAAAACGGTCATAGGTCACTTGTGCTGTCACAACTCTGAATGTTTTGAACGGTTACTCAACAAATGGTTGTAAGTTGAGGGCAACCTGTGCTAACTTCCATAATACAAGATCTACTAACTTCTCTTGTTTTGGCACAGAAAGGTTCCGCCATAGAAACATGGCACACTCCTGGGAGGCAGGAATAAGTCCCATCATAGAAAGTGAGATGCCTTTTTGTTGTCCTGCAAAGAAAAAAAAAATACTAATCAGAGAAGACAATGTAAGATTTGTAGTAAACATTGACGTAAATCACGAGCGTCCATCCTTTTGGCTTGCCTTGACTGAATAGGAATTGTCTTGGGCTGCATATAAAATATATAATATAGCCAGGGGTGGGATTCAAAAACCTCAGCAACGGGCTCACTGCCCGGTTGCTGGTTGGGCATGGCCTAGTCGGTCTCCTGCACTACGGCGGGAGGGGAGGGAGGGCGTTTTTGCCTTTCCCGGGCTTTGGAGGCTTTCCTCGAGCCTCCGGGAGAGCGAAAAAGGCCTCCCCTGGCTGCGGAGGTTCTCTGGAGGTTGGAAATGGGCCCGTTTCCAGCTTTCCCAAACTTCCAGGAGGCCCGTTTTTCTCCCTCCCCGAGCTTCTGCATGCACCCTGCACCTACCTTCACCCACAACGGGTTGTGTGGAAACTCCTGGGCGTGGCGGGGTGGGAGGGGCCAGCCAGGAGTGGGATTTTGGGGTTTTGCGAACCCCACAGAAACTTTGCTGAGGGTCCACCTGAACCCCTGCGAACCCCCAGCAGCCCACCTCTTAATATAGGTAATGTATGATGATATAAATCAAATAATAATGTTAAGAGTATAGGATCTTGTGGCTTTCCCATTGGTTTTGCTTTTTAGAAAGGGGACTCTGCAAAAGGGGATCACATGACCCCAGGACATTGCAACCGTCATAAATAAGAGTCAGTTGCCCAGTGTCTGAATTTTGATTATGTGACCATGGGGATGCTACAATGGTCGGAAGTGGGAAAAACGGTCGTTAAGTCTCTTTTTGTCACTTTGAATAATCACTAAACGAACTCTTGTAAGTCAAGTACCTGCATACTTTAAGGTGAGAAGAAATAATATTGTCATAGGCAAATTAATGCGAAGCAGGGCAAGCAGTACTTTCCAACTGAAACCAGGCATTGTGGAAACAAAACATACCCACATCCTTCCAGTTGGGAAGATTGTAATAAGAGCTCTAAATTATACTGGACAACCACAGTAAAAGAATTACAGTTTGTTCTAGGGGGGAAAAGAATGAAACATTTTCGGACAGACATTTAGAAAGAGGCCTTAAACAGAAACAAGACCATAATCTTAACGGATGATTAGAAGACCAGAAGTTTTTTTTTTTTTTTTAAAAAAGATAAGAAACGAACTGCTTCTCAATTTGAAAACCAGAACTGCCAAGGAAAACATAAAGACCTGTTTCGTGCCCTAAAAATTCACGAAGAATGCTATTCGGTCAGCTGAAAACATTTGTGAACACACACAGCAAATGAAGGGGGGGGGA
>JANHFL010003061.1:73200-87302 GCA_032468155.1 Oxyrhabdium leporinum
TAAATAGTTGTTGTGAACCGCCCCGAGTCTTCGGAATGGGGCGGTATATAAATTAGATAAATAATAATAATAATATTTTTTTATAAATGACATCTATAAAAAATAGTAAATTAAGAGTCAGGTTTTTTTTTAATAAATTGCATCTATGAACAACAGTAATAAAAAGAGTCAGTGTGAGGTCAGAAAAATATCCTAGACATCTCTCTGCTTGCAAAATGAAGGGAATGTATCAATTTCCCAATTACTTTAAAAATACATTCCAAAACCCTTGAAGCTTCCATCCCTCTCCCTCTGTTGTCCAGCTACTCCCTTCTCCTAGCCAGACATGTCTCCTGCTTCTCCACCCTTGCTGTCCTTTCCTTTTCTGCAAACTTGGCAGAAGAGCTGGGGAATCTCAGCAGAACAGACTTAACCAAGACATTTTGTTCTCTAAGAAAGAGAAAAAGACAAATGGGAAGGCAGTGTGATCTTTTTTTCAACACTGCCAAAGGACAGAAGTCTTTCAATAAGGCAGGCAGCATGATGGATTGTTTTTCTGGGGTGGGGTATCATCGTATGGTGATATGGAGTAGTGTAGGGCAGTTTCTTAATCCCCTGAGATCTCTCCTCCTCTTCCTGTATGTACTTCTGCATGAGATGTTGGCTCTCTTACTGGAATAAAACAATGCAGTTGCCATTACTGATTAAAAATAGTGCTTAATGCATTTGACAGAAGTGGGTTTTTGGAATTGTATCAAAGTAGCAGGCTCTCTTGCCAAATTAAGACTTGATTCTATTTCTGTGAGTTCTAGGTCTGCATAGAACCAGATTCCCCCCCCCCTTACCGATCTATGAACTGGTCAATTATAACAAGATCTCCGGGCTGAATCTCTTCTCGTAATGAACCACAGGCAGTTGTCACTAACAGATGAGTGCAACCTTCTTCTTTTAGTGCCCACATATTGGCACGGAAATTGATATTTGTTGGCATGATAGAATGATGCCTCCCATGCCTAGGGAAAGAAAAGAGAGAAGGGATCTGGTTAAACCTAAAAACAGAATATAGAAATGGGGAACAATACATGGACAAGCTAATTGGGCAGTTACATCCGCAATGCAATCAGGAAGCGATATAGCAAATCGTGATTTGCTCTGACCCATTTCAGCTAGAGATGCTCAAGTGTTTTCAGGTTGAAGGTTCATATCTGGCCTTTTTGAGTGACAGGACAATAGGCACATTCAGAAAGTGAGGTGGGATAGAAAAAAATATGTTTCATTTCATTGCAATTGCATTGAAACTGCATCATTATTCCCTATTATTCCCCCCAGACCACTTATCTCAGGGGCTTTGACTTTCATTGGAGCTACGGATAATTTATCCCAACCTTATGCATGTGTCAGTTGAGGAGAATACTGGACACCAAGACCAGGGTGACAAGAAGTCAAACTGGGAACTAAACATGGTGGCCCCTTGTCAAGAGTCCCTGAACTCACTTATTAGTGCTTGATGCTATAGCTACAATTTGAAGCACGGGAGTGGGGTGGGGGGGAAAGCAGCTTTTTGAGTAAACAAGGTAGCAAGGAAAAGCTTCTAGAGCGGTCAATCCAGAATTGTCAGATTGTCTATATTACTCACCTTGTAGACCAGATGAGCAGACCTCAGCTGCAGGTCATGAGGTTCTTGGTTCATAACTTAAGATTTTTTTAAAAAATGTGTTTGGACTAAGAGCCTTTATCATGCTTATACCCATAAGGGACTTTTTTTTTGGGGTGGTGGTGGTGGAAGTCCTTGGTTTCTCTATCCCAAATCACAGTTCATTTGGCAAGGAAGCTCATAAGAAATTGAAAAAGCATAAGTTAAGAAACTTAATCCATTCCATAAAGTAAAGGTTTCCTCTGCCCAGTCATGTCCAACTTTAGGGGGTGGTACTCATCTGTTTCTTGGTTGAGGGAGCCACTGTTATCCAAAGACAATTTCCATGGTCAGGTGGCCACCATGATTATACACTGAGAGGTATGGAATGTTGTTACCTTCCCACCAAAGTGATACCTATTTGTCTAGGTACCTTGCAAAGGCAGCGCTGGGAGCTTCCCCCTCCCAGCGTGTTTTATAGGGCAGGGACCACACCCTCATGCCGTCCGGCCAAACACCCCCCCCCCAGTTACCTGACATCCCCTACCCCGCCAGGTATGGCGAGCCCCGGAATGGGGCTCAACACTTGCATCCTTTCGAACCGCTAAGCTGGCTGCAGCTGGGGCAAGGAATGGGAGCTCATCCTGTCACGTGGCGCTCAAGTCTTGAACCCGGGCTGTCAGCTTTCCAGCTGATAATCTCAATGTCTTTAACCACCGAACCACCCCGTCCCCAGTTCAATAAAGTATGTAATCCTATATTTGGAGGAACTTCATGAGTAATTGATATCATCTTCAACCTTAAGATGGGGAATTTGTGGTGATTATGTAATTTTTTTTGGTGAAAGTTGCTACTTCCCACCATCCATACTGTGCCTTCTGTCAGCTGCCTGATTGGTGAACCTCTAGGAAGCAAGATGAGATGATGGCAGAAGGAGACTCTTGCAGAGCTTATTGGTCGCCTGTCAAACAACTGTCAATCCAATTTGCATTGTTAGCAAGCTTCAAGGTTTGGCTGGATTACGATAAATGGCACATCGCATTTTCCAATGCAACTCTAATTCACGTGTTTTAAAGGAATTTCACATACCTGGATAGAAGCACACAGTCAACATTTTTTATCTTTCCTGAAATCAGTGCATCTGATGGCTGGAATTAAAAACAACACACATTCAAACATATACCACAGAAGCATCACAAAATCCTAACCACAAATTTAAAAACAACAACAACTGATTTGCCACTAATGCAGGATCAAAGTGGAAATCCATTATGCACTGCAATCCTACGCGTTAAATCACATGTAGAAATAAATCTCAATTAGGTTTTGATAAGACTTTGCTGCCGGCCCAAATTTGATGTACCAAAAACAATCGCAAAGTCACGTTGTAGATTCTTCAGAATATTACAATTACAGCAGGGGTCCCCAACCCCGCGGTCCATATCCTGGTGCCGGACAACAGCCCATTTGCAACCGGGCTGTAGAAGTGGTGGGAAAGCATGCGTGTACTACACACACACACGCACAAAGCTGCATTTGTGGAAATGGCACGCACATGCACAGGAAACTCCCCCCCCCTCCCGCCATCTCTGCCGAGCTGGAAAGGTTGGAGACCGCTGAATTACAGGATCGATAGCAGCAGGCCACCAACCAGTAATGGCTATTCTGGGACCTGACCGCTTGGGTTTCTTAAGTGAATGCTACGGGACTAATTCAAAGTACAGAACATCCCAGAAAGACAATTTTGCACCATCGAGAAGCAGCAGGATGGGAACCCAGCTCTGATTCTGTGAGAAATATTCTATGAGGTTCTATGAGAAGGAATGAAGAGGACAGTAGCTAATAAATCTGAAATCTATACGAAGTCACACTTTGTGAATACATCTGTTCCACTAAATATACCCAATATGTACAAGACTTTCAGGTGCACATAAGGAGAGCTGAATTTGTGGATCCGCAGCCAGCTGCCGTGGTATCAGAGCCATTTGCCAGGAGATCAGACATAATTTGGGCACCCGAAGAACGCATGGTGGGCATCATTTAGAGAACTATACTGTTTTATGAGGACTTCCTTAGCTTCCTTCATTCAACCCTTGCAAGTGTCAATCAAGCTAGGTTTAAAATCCAATCAAGCTGCAAAGGCACTGGGTGTTTTTTCATAAAAACCGATGAGGAATTCTTGGAAATACAGCTCTATCTCATGTGTTTTCCCTAGCACACTACACACACACACAAAACAAAGATGGCTAAGTTAGTTACCAATACACACCTTTCCGTATGGCGTATCAATGTATTTCTCTGTTCGACCTTCTAATATCTCAGGATCATCCAGTCCCGTCCCTCCGATAATTCCAATCTTCCAGAGAAGAAGTACAGATTAGAAGACAAGATAAAAGGACACATTCGTCACGAATGTACCGCTAACATCACAATTTTTTTATTGCTTTATTTATTTTGACAAGGCTGGCTAACACATCTCTTTAGCCTTAGGCCGCTTCCTTAATCACAGTGGAGGACAGATGGAGAAAGTACTAGAAACAGATGGCCATCAAGAGTTTCTATGGGGCATTTGTGTCAAAACAGGCACAGTAGCAAACCTCACTTCCTTTGTAAGCTGCCAGAAGCCCAGAAGAACAACTTCAACAACAATCCTGAGAGCAACAGAGCTTCCCCCTTACCTCCGTTCTCGGTTCTAGATTGCCCAATCAACCCATACAATTAGAAACGCTGGTAAAGTTTTCATCTGATGAACTGGAAATCTCTACTCTAAAAACTGCAAGACTTCTAGAAGTCTCTAATGCAATCTTTCCTAAACCAGACACATGCTAGATATGGAGACTTCAGTTCCCAAACACTCACCCATCTCAGAAGCATCAAGGCTGGAGAAAGCTCATATGTAACATTAGAGAAGTAACTTCTGGATCTTTCTACCACGTGAGATAGAATGGACAACCCCAGTCCACAGCACTTCACCTGTGTAGCTCAACTAGCTCTTTTGGCTAGTTGATGTCTTAAACCTTATTTATTTGCTGCCCATCTCACTCTGGCGCTACTCTCGGTGGCTTGCAATAATAAAGGAAGGAAATGAAAGGCATGTAAACAGAACAGAGTAAAAGAATGGAATAAAATATAACAGTGAAAAAGGAACACAGTGAGAGTATATCAATAATGCTTCCCTCTTAACCACTCAAGGAAGCTCAACTTAAAATAAAGCTTTTAAAAATTCCAGGCCAAAATATTTCTTTGTATCCCACCTTTTATTATTTGTACAAATATCTCAAGGTGGCGAACATAGCCAACATACCTTGTTTCTCCTAATTTTCCCACAACCACAACCTTGAGGTGGGTACGGTTGACAGACATGCCTGCAACCTCCCAAGATCAAATCACTGACCGCATGGCTACAACTTCCAAACCAAAGATTGTCCACTCATGTGGTATGGAAATTATCCTCTATCACATTGTTTCATCACTGACTCTGTATATTACCGGGATACTCCAACACCCCCATGTTTCTCCAGGGAAGTACAATATTTCTATAGCACCTAATTTCCACTTGCAAATTTACTTAGAACATATCTTCTGCTATTGCATGTAATAAGGCAAGATAAAAGAGCAGTAAATAAACCACTTTTAAGGGATGCTACTTTCTTCTGGTCCCTGTGCAGAAGTCTACGAACGGCAAGATTCCCTCTAAAACACTGCTTTAAAAATCAAATTAGTAAAGAAGCCATTGATTGTGATATACAGATATTTTTTTTAAAAAAAAGCAAAGCCCTATTTGACATTGATCCTACAGAAGTTCTTAAAATATCCCGTTCTATATTTAACTACGTAGTTTTTATGACTTTATATATAATTAGAATTTTGCTTTCATTAGGACAGAAGGCAAGAGTCTTTTGATATTTGCCATGGATTCTGTGTGACATCTTATCACATCATGGGAATTGGATAGTAATGGGCTGCTTGAACAAAAAAGTCCCAAAGCAATAGGCAGAGGGGATGAGAATTATGTACACTCTGATGCAAAATTCCCATACAGTAGTTCATCTACTATACTGTATGACATGAGCTGGGCAAAGTAATTATTTTTCTATTATCTAAGGGTGAACCAGATATAAGCAACTTTATTATGGAGTCTTACTCCATAATAGAAAAATATTTTCTATCACTGACTTAATTGCTCCCAGATAATAAGATAATACCATATAAGACACTCTGCCTTTTGATCCCGGGTGGTCCTCTACTTACAAGCATTTGTTTACTGACCGACTGAAAAAGGTGATTTATGACAATTTTTCACCTTTACAACCACTGCAGCATCCCTATGGTCAAATGATCCAATTTTGGGCATTTGCATTGTCCTGGGGTCATATGATCGCCATTTGTTCACTTTCCCAGCTGGCTTTCAGCAAGCAAGTCATTAGGGGAATCCAGATGCACATAACAACTCCAATGATTAAATTAACAACTGTGGCAAAAAGGTCATAAAATGAGGCAAAGCTAACTTAACAACTGCTTTGCTTGACAATGGAAATTTGGGGCTCAATTGTGATCGTAAGTTGACTGCCTGCAGAGTAAAGGGAGATAAGCCATGAAGGCCTATTTTAGTCCTTGGGAACTTCATGTTGCATATAAGAACACGGGTTGACAAATTTGTTTCAATCTATGTTCTCCCATCCAAACCTCAACCTATGGATGGTTTGACTGACAAAGCTGCACAGTTTGGCAAGATGGACAACGTTCTTAAGAGTCTCTAAAACTGTGTCTTTGACTTCCTAGTAACAGAAGTCAGGCAAGTGGATTTCGCTACTGTAAACCACATATTTAACTAAATACATCTTTGTCTGACCACAAAGAACAGGAAGGAACTATGGCGGTTTCCTTGGAAGTGAAGCAACCTGGAACTAAGAAGAAATTTCCTGTCAGTGACAACAATTAACCTGTGTAACAGCTTGCCTTCAGAAGTTGTGGGTGCTTCAACACTGGAGGCATTTAAGAAGAGACTGGACAGTCACTTGTCTGAAATGGTATAGGGTCTCCTGCTTGAGTAGGGGGCTGGACTAGAAGACCTCCAAGGTCCCTTCCAGCTCTATTCTGATTGATTGAAAAGTGCATTTTTGCTGGTAGCAACCTTGCAGATCATGAAAACCTAGTCAGGGTTGAACCTGGTTAACGCTTAGATAGGGAACTATCAGAAGTACCAATCTGGAAAATTAAAACATAAGCATATCTCAAAACAGCCAACAGATTTCCATCGGGCACTCCAGCAAACAACACATCCACGTCCATAAAATCATCAAAAGCTGAGCACGCTCGGCTTTAGGCAGGTGTAGTTGCTAGTATAGGTTCAGGTATAGGTGCTAGTTTTTGTTAAGTTTTAGTGCATCTGTATAAGCGTTTTGTTTTTATTCAGGTCTGCTTTGTGCATCAGCAGAACGGCAGGAGAAAAAAAATTCAATCTCACAGGTAGGGCTTTGTTTCTATTGTACAGGCAGTCCTCAACTTACGACCACAATTGAGCCCCCAAATTTAGGTTGCCCAGGGAGAAAGTTGTTCAGCGAGCTTTGCCCCATTTCACAACTTGTCTTGCCACGTTCGTTAAGCGAACCACTTGCGGTTGTTAAAATTAGTAACACGGTTGTGAAGTGAATCTGGTTCCCCCCGGAGGTCGCCAAGGGGGGATCCCGTGACTTTGTGGATAACACAACCGTCATAAGTATGAATCCGTTTTCAAGCGCGTGACTGCAACGGCCATTCAAGTATGAAAAAGGGTCACAGCTCACTATTTTCAGTGCCGTTGTAAACTTTGGTCATTAAGTGAAGTATTGTAAGTCGAGAACTACCTGTATTGTTTTCCAAGGTTTCTGAAGAGCCCCCAAAGCCCAGTACAACGCTGGGGTGATCCCCAATTTTCAGACTCTAAGGAGGTTGGGGGAGGGGGGAGGGAAACCAGGAGCTCTGCCGGTTGCATTGTGCTTGAAGGAGGCAGGCAGGCAGCCCCACGATCTCCCTCTCTCTCCTTGCTTTTCATCTGAAAATTGGGAGAAAATCCAGCCTAACGGCCGATCCGCAAAAGGATTTTTTTTTAAAAAAAAGGGGGGGGAGCTCGAATAAAGCCCAGCGCAAGCGGAGCCCAAAAGCGGGGGAAAAAAGGGTTACAAGTAAGCAAGCAGGAGATCCACGGTGAGAAAAAACCCTTTTCGAAACCCGGGATTTCTTGCCGCTCTCTCCCTCCCCGGGGATCGACGCACTCTTCTCTTTTTCCTTTTCCAGCCCGCAGCAAGCAAGCCACAAAACGTTTACACAACAACTCACACCTTGCGCGCCGCCTTTGCTCTGCGGTAAAGCTTCCCTGGGCTTCCTCGCTTTGCAGCCCGGGAGAGCGGAAGCTTTACAGCAAACCTACCCCCCCCCCCGGCCGCCAGATTAAGCCAGGCACCACCGCCGGCGTGTGTTTGTGTTTATGTCTCTGTGTGTGTAATCATATATATGTATATGTGATTCTTAGGCCGGCCCAAAGGTGCGGCGAGGCGGTCTTCGGGGCTTCTCCCTCGCGCCGAGGCCCCGCGGGCGCCTCTTTGCAGTGCCCCGAGGAACCCCCCCCCCCCAACCCCAACTCCAACCCCAACCGGGGAAAGCCGAGGAAGCGCGCCGCGCTTGAGGAAAAGGGCGTCCAAAGGCGCCTTACCTTCACGGCCGAGCAGACGGCGGCTGCAGCCATGTTCTCCCGGAGAAAAGAGGAAGGAGGCGGTGCCGACTTCTCCGCCCAGGGATGGCTCCTCGTGTCGGGAGCCTGAAATATGGGAGGCGGGTGGGAAAAAATAAATCCCAGCGTCTCGCCTTGCGCCGATATCGTTGCGCGAGTCCCCGTCCTCCCCTCCCGCTTCCTTTCTTCGGTGGCGGAGGTTTTGCAGCGCTTTTTTTAAAAAAACCAAAAAAAAACACAACAAAACCAAAGCAAATGTTATTTTATTTGACGGAGCTCTCTTCGCTTCGACGCTCGCGCCTCGTCAGGCCGTCAATCCTTTGGAAAGCCGCCCGAGTAAAGGAAATCGATTTTTGGGGGGGGCGGGGGGGGGCGGAAGCAAAAAGCAAAAGCAACGTGATCCAGTGGATGTATCCTGGCTTTGATTTTTCTGCTGAGCTCAGTTTGGGACTCTGATCGAACCCGAGGGAAGAAAGATTTCTCTCACAAATATGCCACCGAGATTGTGCCGGGAGTATGTGTGTGTGTGGGGGGGGGGGGTTTAAATCAAGTCTTCTTTTAGGGTGTCTCCTTTGGCCAAGGAATAAAATGGAGGGGAATTTTCTAAGCCAACAAAAAGTTGCGACGTTGTAGAGCGTTTTTCTGGGCATCTCGGATAATCTAATAATATAGGGTTTTAATTTTGTGGTGTGGAAGCCCGTTCTTAAATAAAGTTTGCTTTGTCACTGATTTTGTTTTGTTATTGAAAAGGAAAATATTTCTGCTCTGGGGGGGGGGGGGAGAAAGAAGCATTAAAGCAGAGCTGATTGATATTTGAATGGGAGAATCGAAAATCCCATGGTGGTAGCAGGAACTCAGAACAATTCCAGAAGATGGCAATAGCAACCTACGATCGCATTGTTGGAAGATAATTATTTCAGCTTGCATGTGGGTTTTGGATGGAACAGCTAGGTGGCATTGCTAACCTTGACCGATCTGAGATACTGAAAAGATTGGATCTGGTTAGTTATTTAGATAGGAGGCGACTGGGGAATCATTCTCCGATGTAGGAGCAGCCTGTTTCTTGCGTATCGACCCAAACAACTGAACAATATGTTTCCCATCACTCCCAAAATGCAGTACATGATATAAGATATAAGACTGCAGGAAGGCAATTTTTCATTAAACGTTACAAAAGCTTTCTTATGGCAAGAACAGCTTGGCAGTGGAACTGAAGTCATAAGACTCCGAACTGAAGAAGAAATGAAGAAGCTTCTTGGATGAGAAGCAAAATGTCTTCAAGGAAAAACAAAGAAAGGCCAGTTGCCTCTTGAAAAATTACCTTTGAGACAACCATGACCTGGATGACTTGAGAATCTCCGTAGACATGATAAGATCTGCTTCACAATAAGTTCAAGCAGAGGCTAGGCAGCAAGAAACTTCGAGGATGATATGGACTAGTACCTATATTCTTGATCCCACATGGTTTAGAAATATTGCTGACCCAAAGTTTGTCCCCTGATCTATCAAGATAACTCGGGGATTTCCACCCTGAGGACTTTCGATACTGGTAGTTTTCAAGTTATTTAATTTGGCAAGCTGCCTTGGGATACTGAATTTTGTTGGTACTATACAAATGGAATACATCAATGTGCTTTGTTCACTTTCAGAAGTGAGTGACATGACCGTATCCATACCATCTTTGTAAATGGTGAAAGGACCAAAGGATGTTTTGGGGTGGATTATTTTATAATCCTTTTTTGTTACATCAGTTGTCAATCTGGCCACCAATAGCATTATTTCTAGCTAAGCCCTGTCAGTAGAATCTTTCCTAAGCTAGATAAAGAAACTAATCCCTGCCCAGATGTCCATTCAAGGGATGGTCAAGGGCCAATTGGAGAATTTTCTTCATGAATTTTTGGGGTACCACTATCTTTTTGAGCTTCTCTTTTAAGGGATGAACTGTAAATCTTTGTAATACCTTGTCCCTTTCCTCACATATGAATATTTTTTTTTCAGTCTTCCCCCAACCCGTATCTTCTGACAACCTTTCAAGGAAAGGAAAGGTATGAAGTGAGTTGGCCAAAGATCATCCAAAGGGAGCTGCTTAGCTGCCTAGAGAACTCAGTCCTGGTTTTCTGATTCCAAGTCTTCTCTGTCTTTACTAGCTATTAAGGTGGATCGTTTTTCATGTTTCAGCTCCTTATGACAGAGGCCTTATCCAATGATCTCTGATGCTACCTGCTGTCTTCACTACCTTCTTCTCCACTTCAATCATATCTCCCTAGTGGGAAATGTTATAATATGGGAATGCTTCACAACTAAAAGAATAATATCCCCCCTTCCACGTGTGTCTGCTTTCTTTAAAATTTGTGTCTTTGCTGCCCATGCCTTCAACAATTTCTGTGGTGACTGTAAAAGGCAGAATATCCGTTTGAGATGTCATATCCTTTTCTTGCCAGTCCTCCCAAAAAAGGGATGGAATACAGGTAGATCTTGACTTACAACCACAATTTAGCCCAAAGTTTCTGTGGCTCAGCACAACATTTGTTACATGAATTTTGCCTCATTTTACGATCTTTCTTGCCACATTTGTTAAGTGAATCACTGCAGTTGTTAAATTAGTAACATGGTTGTTTATGTGAATCTGGTTTTCCCATTGACTTTGCTTGTCAGAAGGCCACAAAAGGTGGTCACATAACCCCAAGACACTGCAACCGTCATAAATATGAGTTAGTTTGCCAAGCATCTGATTTTTGATCATGTAACCATAGGGATACTGCAACAGTTGTGTGAATAATGGTCATATATGGCACTTTTTTCATTGCCGTTGTAACTTCAAATGGTCACTAAACAAACTTGTATGTCGAGGATTACCTGTAGAGCATTTTATTCTATTATATCTGATTTATTTTTTAAAGTCAAACTTTGGAACTGCTGCTTCTCCTACCTACAAATGCCATTTCTATTCAACTGTCTGAACATTGGAAGAACATGGTACAATAAAAACTCTCACATTAATTTGGAGGCCCGAATGATCTGTAGTGGGATAATGTGTTCAAGGAATCGAAGTTTAGACCTCTCGTTTGGGTTCCCCTTACTACTGACCAATTGATAGAAATAGATCTCCCACACTTATTTTTGAGTAATTTTAAAACAAATTGTTGCCTACTTTCCCCCTCCCCCCCAATAATATACAGGTAGTCAAGGGACGTATGACCACAACTGAGCCGAAAATTTTTGTTGCTAAGCAAGACAGTTGTTCAGTTTTGCCCCATTTTATAACTTTTCTTGCCACAGTTCTTAAGTGCATCATTGCAGTAGTTCACTTAGTGATGTGGTTGTTAAGTGAATCTGATTTCCCCATGGACTTCGCTTCTCAGAAGGTTGCAAAAGGTGATCACAGGACTGCAACCGTCTTAAATACCTGCCAAGAATCCAAATTTTGATTACACGATTGTGGGGATGCCGCAACGGTTATAAGTGTGAAAAATGGTCATAAGCCACTTTTTTCTCAGTGCCGTTGTAACTTTAAACGATCACTCAACAAGTGGTTGTAAATCCAGGACTACCTATATAACAATCTCAGATTTTGGGAGATCCTGTTCTCCCATATTAAAGAAATAGGCATTGCCCCCAAAATCCACTAGATGGCTCCCTCTGCAAGTCCTGGCATATTGGCTGTATTCAAACTTCAGAATGAAACCCATTTCTATAAATGCTGACAGAGCTGTGGGCGTAGATTTTAATAGGACAGAAAAACCTGGGTGATGTTCGAACCTCTGGTAAAAGCTATCTGTGCAGGGACTAAAAGTTGGCAATGACTTGATGGCGTATAATCAATTAGAACTGCGTTTAACTGGATTATTGCGCTCCCATTTTTTTTTCTTCTGCAATCACCACTCTATGAAATAGGCTGGGCCAAGAAACAAATATGTACCCCAAATCATCCAGCAAGATATTGTGGCTGAGTGGACTGGACCCTGGTCTTCCTGGTGTCAGCCCAACACATTTAACCCTCTATTATTTTTTTTGCCCATGCCAATGAAGATTGCCTCTTTCAATAAGCTCTGAATAAAATAAAAACTTCAATTAGGAGCAACCCTACCCCCAACTTAAAAAAAAATTGAGGCATGCAAGTCAATGTGCCAGTGTGTTGAGCATCTTTTAATCCGAGGACAGATTTGATTGCATCAAATTCAAATCATTCAGCTTCCTCATCCAGTGGCTTTCAGAAGCTTAACTGAAAAATGAGGCATTACTGAAAGTTTCAGCAGCATTGCTATTAGGGACAGATCCCAAGCATCGCGGTGCAAAAAATCAGTGGGCTTCAATTTCTTGTGGTGTCAGGTGCAAATCCAAAGTAAACTATGGATGCTCCCTGTGTAACTTTCATCCGCCCCTGCCACTGTTATTATGAGAATTAAGTGAGAGGAAGGAATATCTGTGAGGGAGATAGAGAGTTTAGAAATAGGAAATATAAATAAATAACTAAACATAAACATATGTTGCTTTGAAAGCCTGCAACAAACAAATAACAAATTATGGGGGCTTGTCATGGCAAACTTTGTTAAAAATGCACTTGTGGTTCCTAAAAGTGGCGTCTACGAATTAGCAGCCTCTATGCTTCTAATCTGAAAAATGGGCCAATGGTTTCCTGAACATTTTGAAAGGGTTTGGTTTTGCCGCTAGTATGCTGCATATATGGGAGTTGGCATACGGCCATTATTTTTTTGTAGTTAGCATATATATTGCATTGTTTTGATATAACAGTATATAACACAAAGGGATTTGTAAATTCGTGGCAGAATTGCATACCAAAAAGAATATTTTTAATGAGAGCCATATTTGCAATGCTCGCAGGGACCTACAAAGTAGAACGTTCTTTTTAAGATGCTTGTAGGTGTTTGTGCATCTTACAATCGGGGGCTTCCAATGAAACAGGTTCCTACCTACCCACCTGCAACCAATAGATCATAATGCATGCAAAATTATCTGACTTTTTAACATTCTAGAAGTAACTTCCTGTATGTGCAACCTGTAGTCATATTTAAATAACTTGCAAGGACAGAAGACTATCTTCTATGAATCTGTGTATATAAATAAGTTTATTTTCCTGAAGGTGGCACTATATTTACATATTACTGTATTATAAATGAAGGCAGTTTAATGATTTGTCTTTAGTTTATCAGCCCATTATCTTGACTAGATAATATTGTTTAGGGATTTTTAAAGCAATTTATTTTTCATATCTTTGTCTAGATTCCCTTAGAATATATAGTTTTCTCCAGCCACAAGACCTCTAAATATATGGCAAAGAATTCTGGAAATTCTAGTCCAAACTGACGGGGAGTCAGTACACTAAGGTAAATTGTTGCAGTTCATAAATGTAATCCTATGTACTCTTGGAAATAAACCACACTGAGCATAGTGGGACTTACTTCTGCCCTGAGCCTCTGAGATCAGGAGCCATATCAATTTAAGAAATTATTATTACTTTGGAGTAAACAGAAAACTGAGCATAACACTTTACCTGAGAGACAGGACCAATTAATAGAGCAAAATTTACATTCTAAGTCTTTTAAGAAACCCCCCCCCCAGTAATATTTAAATAAGCCATTTGCAAAACTTATTTATTTGAAAAGTATGCAGAACTGTGACCTTCTCCTCTAAACATTTTGTTTCAAATTGAAATTCTTTTTTCTTTGATACCATACCAGCAAAGGGGAGCCTAGGTGGCGCAGTGGTTAGAGTGTTGAACTGCAGGCCACTTCTGCTGATTCAATCTAGCGGTTCAAATCC
>JANHFL010003062.1:0-14126 GCA_032468155.1 Oxyrhabdium leporinum
TAAGCAATACTCTTACATCAGTATATTAATCCAATATACCTCAGAATATTGCCCCCACAATCCGGGTCCTCATATCCTGAAGTGCGAGTAATTCTTGACTTGCAACTGTTTGTTTAGTGACCGTTTAAAGTCAGAATATGCCCACGCCCACTCAGTCACATGACCCCCCACTAAGCCACACCCATAGAACCGGTGGTGAAAAAAATTAATTTCACCACTGAACGACATCCCTTCACTAACCTGCTTTCCAGGTCCGTTCTCCGCTGCACGTGCAAGAAGCCTGTGGGACTACGGTAAAAACCCCCCACCGTAGTTCATACCTTCCAACATTTCATGAAAAAAAAATCTCGCGAGTAACTTACCGTAGTCCCACAGACCTCTTGCACGCGCAGTGGAGAATGGACCTGGAAAGCAGGTTAGTGAAGGGATGTTGCTGCCCTGGGGGTGGGGGTTTTGCATGGGTGTCCTGGCTGAAGCATCTTAAGCTAAGCTGGTGCGGAACACATGGGGCAGCTCTGCACCTCACCTACCTTGCTTCGCCTCCACCCCCCCACTACCTCGCTTTGTTCGTGACGCAAATTGCAGGCGCACTCAGCTGGTGGTGGTGGTACCTGCTGGGTGGCAGCAGGAGCCTGCTGCCGACCCCTCTTCTGTGGCCACTTGCCGCCACTCGCACGCATTGCCCCGGCCTCCAGAAGCCTGCCGGAAGGCATCTGCAGCCTTTGACAGAGACTCTATTATCGGCTGCAGAGGGCCTTCTGGAAAGCCCTCTGCAGCTGATAATAGAGCTCCAGATCAATCCAGACCTCTGTTATTGGCTGCAGATGCCTTCCGACAGGCCTCTGAAGGCTAAACGGAGCCCCGGGCGATGCGTGCGTGTCCATCCGGAGCCCGTCCATGCACGTCCATCTGGAGCTCAGCACGGACTGAGGGAAGGACGGCAGGTAGGAAAGTTCCCCCTCCCCATTTTCCTCTGCCAAAAAGCCTCCATTCCGAAACTTTAGCGTTCGGAATGGAAGCTTTTTGGCGAACGCTTCCCCAAGGGGCCAGTGGGCTGTGGCTGCAGCCGGACAGTTCCACTCCCCCAGGCTTATTTTTGGGGTAGGGGTAAAATTAGGCCCACCCCCTAAAAAGTAGGGTTGGCCTTATTATTGGGGTGGGTTGTGTTTTGTGAGAAACATGGTATTAGTATCTCACATGATCTTGATTGAATCCCTCTCTTAATGGAACTTGGCTTTTTTGGCTGCTACTGCACACTATTGGCTCATATTTAATTTGTTGTCCATTCAGACTCCAGATCCCTCTCACAGTTACTGCTATTGAGCCTGTTTTTTTCCCAATCTACATGTGTACTTTTGGTTTTTCTTGCCCAAGTGTAAGAGTTTACTTTTCTCTACACTGAATTTCATTTTGTTAGTTAGGGCCCAATGTTCAAGTCAAGATCCATCTGGATCTTGAGCCTATCATCTTGGGTGTTGGCTATTCCTGCCAGTTTAGTTTTATCTGTAAATTTGAAAAGTTCCCCTTCTATTCCCTCATCTAAGTCATTTATGAAGATACTGAGGAGTACTGGGCCTAAGACGGAACAGTGTGGTATACCACTGCTTACTTCTGTCCATGTTGATGTAGTACAATTAAGGACTACTTGTTGAGTATATCAGCCAGTTACAAATCCGTCTGATGGTGATGCTATCTATCCCACTTTTTTCCAGCTTACCAAGAGGTTGTGGGAGGTTGTGGTCTACCTTATCAAATGCCTTGCTGAAGTCTAAGTATACTATACTTAGTATACTTACATGTATTACATCTAAGTATACTATACTATACTAAGTATAGTATAGTATATTAAGTAGTATGAAGTAACTCTGAAATCAAATTTAGATAAAGTGAATATTCAATCGCTCCCAAAAATATATATGTGAAACACACCTGGAAACCTGACATTAGATTTTGCGTATTAGTGTATTTGTTTTCCCTCAGATGGAACTAAACACAAATTACAATAAAAATTTAATACTAAGTACACTGTTGTCTATACATAATTAATAATGGGGGGTATGAATTGGTAATGCATTGTACTTGCTGGTTTTAATTCCAAAAAAATGAGTTAGAATTAAACAAAACAGACATACCAAGTCTTCCATAGGTTCTCATAAGGATTGACCCATTCTTTGACTATAGATAGTCCTTGACATATGACCATAACTGAGCACAAACTTTCTGCTACTAAGCAAGTTAGTTGAGTTTTGCACCATTTTATGACTGTTCTTGCCACAGTTGTTAAGTGAATCACTGCAATTGTTAAGTTAGTAATATGGTTGAAAAGTGAATCTGGTTTCCCCATTGACTTTGTCAGATCGCAAAAGATGATCACATGACCCTGTAACAGTGCAGTTGTCATAAAATATTCCAGTTACTAATTGTCTTAATTTTGATCACATGACCATGGGAATGCTGCAACGGTTGTGTGAAAAATAATCATAAATCTTTTTTTCAGTGTTTTTGTAACTTCAAACAGTCACTAAACAAATGGCTGTAAGTCGAGGACCACCTATGTTGAAGAATGTGGGATCATGACCACTTTTCCAGGTCTTGTTCTTAAGAATTTCTGGAGAAAATATTTCTATGTTCTACACTTCTTTGCAATGTTTTACTTAAATCACTTAAGATTAACTGCTAGATAATTCAGATTTTAGATCTTAACAGCAGCAATTAAGTATGTTTATCTTAAGGCTCTGATTTGATCTAGATGTCCAGATGTTTAAAAATTGATAAATACAAAATACAAAAGAACAGCAGTTCAATTTAACTATGTAATAGTTGAAACTAATTAGCATTTTTAAAGTGAGTAATAGTAAGTGGATTATAAAAAGGTATACTTAGAAGCATAAGCTCAGGCTCTTAAATTTGTACTAATTACAATTATCACTATTTCAGTTATTTCAAGAAATATGAAATTAAGCACACACACCCAGAACTAAGATTTCAGCATGAACACAGCTCTAAAATCATGCTTATCTCGCATAAAACAAAATGCATTTTTGTTTGCTGCAGAGAAAAATATTTTTAAAAAACTAGTAATGAAGCATGTTTGAAAATTAATCTTAAGAGCCCCGAATTATGTTTACTAGAAGTGAGGGATTGAAAAATTAGGGCATAATGGCGTTGTATTAAGGAGATATACCAGAACTACTAAGAGACAAATGTAGATACATTCTTCTTTTTTAATATATCAAATAACTGCAGAAACTGATTTCTTCTTGTTTTATTCATTTCTACCTGATCTGACAAAGTGGAAACCAAAACAACTCTTCCTAGAAATGCCTTTTCAGCTGTTCACAAGAGCCTTTGCTGTAAATTTTTGAAAGAATAGTTTTTTGTCAATAATCCCCGATTCAAGTCTTTAATTTAATATTCATCTCCAAAACAATTTTCTATATCACGCTAAAGCTCATATAGAAGTTAAGGGAACAGTGCTTACATGCCAATTCCCTTTAATTTAGTGGAGGCAATCCATCCTCATTCATCCATACTCACAAAAAGCCAATTACTTTTATATCTTTTATAATAACATTATTCATTATATATTACTTTAGGATAAAATAACATCATTCAGCAAATGGTACAGGCTTCTAAAACTGCATCTTTAGCAAAACAAATATACTCACCATAATCTAATTAAAAATACTTCATCAGCATTCAATACCAAGTAATTTGTACTCTGCATAAATTTTATGAAACAGGATTATATAGATATTTATCACCAGTGTACTATAACACTGCACAGTAGCATGAACTAAGGTAATTATCAAGTTATTATTAGAACTAATTTGTCATACAATCAGCAATAACTGTGGAATTAATGCTAATATTAATTTATAACACAAGCATAATATTTTGTCGAAATTTATTTGTTTCTCACAATTAGTTCAGTGTCTTGGAGATAGCCTCCCAGAAGATGGCTGAGGCAGCCTGAATTTTGACAAGAAGACATCAAAATCCACAAAAGTGAATGGTTGATATTCATGGTGCTGCATGTTCTTGTAGGTAGAAATGTCATATGTTTCTTGAGCAGTTTCAGGTGATGGCTTGGCCACTAAAAGGAGAAACGAAATACTGTAAACTCAGAGAATAGAAACAAAGTTCCTAGCAAAATTAGGGTTTGATTGTA
The DNA here is from genome assembly GCA_032468155.1 of Oxyrhabdium leporinum. Taxonomy (NCBI): domain Eukaryota; kingdom Metazoa; phylum Chordata; class Lepidosauria; order Squamata; family Cyclocoridae; genus Oxyrhabdium; species Oxyrhabdium leporinum. Next base: position 4,172 of record JANHFL010003062.1, read on the forward strand.
AAAATAAAAATAATAATAATAATAATACTTTTGAGAGTTACATATAACATTCAGTTGTGAATGATGCTAAGTTTGGGTAAGTAGGGTAAATATGTGATGACTGCAACTATTAATCAAACCGAACTATTGCAGGGTACCTTCTCCCAATTTGGAGGGAGGAGGAACCAAGGAGAGAGAGATTTGGGAGTTGTAAATGGAAGGATATGTGTGAAGGAGACTCAGAATCTTTGCCTAGAAAAGCTTCTATGTGTCATACAGATAGGGTTATGAGTATCTAAGTGCTGGAGAAGATAAATATTGATAGACTACAGATATAAATCAACATTTTATAGCCCATTTTCAGCTATTCTATATTTTTTTTTAAATAAAAAGTAACTGTACAATCTTAAGTGTTTGCCATGTTTCTCTTAGCTATATTAACTCAAAAAACTAAAGAAAAAATTATAAACAATGAAGATGGTTGGTGATTGCTACAAGAGAAGTAGATCCTTAAAAATAACACCTCCCAGAAATTAATTGGATTTTACTTTAATTTTGAAGAAAAAGATAGTAAGAAAAGGACACCAGAGATAGAAGATGACATGGCAATGCTGGGAATTGAGCTGTTAGAATAAAAGTTAGTGACAAGGAAGGACAGCTTAAATGAAAGACAGTGCGATACCAAATAGTTTTAGAGATAGAAGTTGTTCAGAAAATATGTAACTCAAAAAACACAGTGACATAGAACAGGTTCTGGACATAAAAGTTACCAAATAGGCTTATGATTTGGAAATGTGGTCAATGAACAAGACAGTTTTTGTAATCCAATAAGGTTTCCCTCAGGGAACTTTGAGTGTAGGAAAGATGTAGCTTCTCTTCACAAAGCAAGCTATATTTCAGTAAAATGAAATAAAATGATTTACATGTGTGAAAAACATATCCACATTTCACACATAGTCAAGAATATAATAATGCTAAAAAGAATTTGAATATCCAATATTAAATTGCAACTGATTATCAATGTTAATTTTTTTTAAAATCAGGAATAAACCAAATACATGGGATGAGCATTTCCAAACAAGATATGCATGTACCTGAAACTCCAATGTTTATTTTACATTAGCTTCCACCACCAAATAGGCAAGCCAGTTGTTTTTCTAGCAATAGAATATAAACCAAAACATGCATATTCTGTTATAAACCCAGAACCATATCTTTCCAAAGGAATGTTTACATTAGACTGATGAACGGTGTAAAACACTCTAATTGTTCTTTTACTTCACAAAAGCTACAAATATATTCACACTTCAGTGAAATTTTATTTTAAAAAATCCCTGGGTTTGACATGAATTTGTTTAGCTGCTGTTTGCTGAATGAGCCATAAAAGCCTGATTTATGTATCATTACAAATGGAAATTATCTATATTGTTAATTGTTTTATTTTGTTTTGTTGACCACTTTGAATACTTGCTGGAATATAAAGGCAGGTCATGACTTAAGCATAAGCCACTGCTTGAAAACTACAGTGATATATTCACACACTGTATAAAACTAAAGCCAAACAAATCATGCATTTACTTTGCATGGTATGAATCCAGTCACTGATTGGAATCTGGTTGTAACATGAAACTAATCATCTCGAGTTCTCAATAGAACACATTTACCATTAATTTATATGACTCAGTTTTTCACTCAACATATTAGACCGCTTCATCATAAATTATCAAAGGAGTGATGCTTTAAAATTAATAATTTAAAGTATAACATATAACATACCATCTCAAAGGCCTGGATAATAATCCAAAATTTTAAGCTTCAAATGTTCTGGATAGATACTTACAATTATTCTTAGTGATACTTTCCTTATAGACTAATTACTCAGTTTGATTTTTAATAGTGACTGGACAGAGGATTTTAATGTCTGAAATGAATGTTATCTGTATACTTTTACAATACAACTGAATTATTTTTGAATTATTTCTGTCCTTAACAGTGTTTAAAACATTTTAGATAAATGTAAATATACAGGGAACATTGGATACGTACCCCTCAGTGTTCAATATATTGTATTTCTATAGCAATATTTAGTAATTGTTTAAGCCCCTTCCACTGAAATAATTGAAAGTTACTATTTCCAGCTGGATGTCTATTAATATTTATCTATGTCTTTTAGTTATATTATTAATGCTCTACCTGTATACAACTGCACTTTAATAGACTATTATTTATAGCCAGCTTTAGAAGTTTCAAATTTTATTTTTTTTAACTCCTGTTCCAATTTTCTAGACTAGCCAAGCTAAACTGAAAGAGAGCCAGGACGTGTCTTTTCTGCCATTATTTTTCCAGGCACTGCTGCCCCCTTCTGGAACTCAAAATACTTGAGGATTTTTGGGGGGTGCGTGTGTTAGATGTTAAATTTCAAAATCTTTGAGGATATTTATCACTTTGACATGCATGTTGAATGTTAAGTTTCTTATTTGTTAATTCATATTACAACTGGTATCTATTATTTTCTCTTTGTTTATAAATGGATAATTATTGAAAATAATAGATGTTAAATATCATATTGATATAAACTACCAAATTTAAAATATAGAAAAATGAACAGGGAAAGCTTCATGGGAAGCTTTTAGAATATGAAGAAAATTATGTTTACTTTAGGAATTTATTTCGGATATTTTGAGATTAAGAGAATATTTTAAGATTATTAAAGGAGTGAAAGAGAATGAAAATTCAGATAGCAAGAGAGCCGAAAGGAAAACTATCTGACACAAACATGCATCATAATGATTAAATCACTAAGAGTGACATCTTTGCTAACCTACAGGCATTAAGCGCAAAGTAAACTTCCTTCCTTCCAGAATTGATTTATGTATCTATCAAAAGGTTCAAGAAGGGATGAAAAAGATTGAAAAGTAGCACATAAACAGCAAGTTTCAAACAAAAAGTAATATTAAGCTATGAGCAAGTGCAGATAGAAGAAAAGTCTGAAAACAGATCACTCAAAAGTCTGTAGTTTGTGCTTTAGCAAGTAGAGACAAAATTTTCACTTCCTTTATGAAGACATTTTCACATGGTCATTACAGTTTTGAATGTTCTAAGTTCCCTTAACATTTCAAAAACAAGAGAAAGTAGCAAAAATAGAATGTTGTTTCCTCCCGCTCCCCAAATCTTCTATTAGCACCTTTAAAGCTTAATGGGAGAATCAGAGAACATAACTGTAAAAGAGTATAACAGTTCATCAGCAATGTGAAAAGGCCTTCTTCGGAAAGTACATTGGGAAAGCGGGAAGAAACATTTCAAGACATTACTTCAAATAATGGGAAAGTCAGAATATATTTGCTTATATAAATCCTTTCAGCAACAGAACTAATGCAGAAGAAGATAAAGTGATACCCTGTGGAGTGCTTTGTTCTTCAATTCGAGCTTCTACTTCTGGGATGATCTCCTCCTTCAGGGTGGTTTTTATCACTGGCATTCTTTCCCTTGAAACTTCAGGCCCTGGTTCTTCAAAAATTCTCTCTTGCATCTTAGTTTTTTGCATTTTCTTTGTAATATTTTCATCCTGTTCCAGATTTTGTGGTGTATTTTGTGGAGGTATCAGCTGAGTTCTCCGTGGATCAGTTTGAGAGAGAGATACTTCCAGGATTCCCGATGAAATTTCTGTTGGCTTTTGACTCTCTGCATTCACTATTCCTAAGTTCTTGCTCTTTAAATGTATTTCTTTAGGCCTTTGTTGTGAAGCAGTTTTTATCATATCTGATTGTAACTGCTTATTGACAGTTGTCTGGCAGAGTTCTTTTTCTCTGTGTGGCTTCTCCTTGAAGTCATCATTTTCAGAATCAGAGCTAGAGTCTGATTCAGAATTTGATGAAGAGAACGGCTCTTCATCCAGTAACCTCTTCCGTAAGCCTTTTGTGGAAGAGAAAACTGGTGTTATCTCAAAAGGAAACTGTGCCTTCTGAGGAAACATTACCAAAGTTTTCATTGTCAAGGATTTTTTCAGATCTTCATCTGTTAAATTTACAGCTGCATCAGGTTTACAGCTAGTTATGACCTTCCCCTTATCTGTAAATTGTGGGAAAGAATTAGGAAACAGCTTTTAAAAGAAAACCAACTTCTACTTTGGGCAGGTTAATAGTTGGGTTTGCTCTTTCAGTACTAATTCCAGCTGGCTAATTTCAATTTCTGAGTTGGCACAGAAGGGGTTATAATTTCTAGATATTTTCAAGGCTTTCACTATGATATGTAATTCTGGTATAACTGATATGTGGAATTAACTGATACAAATTTCAATTGTTTCAGAAAAATATCTATTAGATTTCATATCAACATAAAACATTTTAAAAGATATCCTTTTATATGCTGCCCATCTCACTACCCAAAGCAACTCTGGACAGCTTACAATACCATAAAAGCATAAATATAAAACATTAACATTAACAAATGTTTCTTCTAGGAACCTTAGCATATTATCAGCGTGATACACTTGGCTGCTTATAAACTTTGTCAGACATACTCTGATCCAATCTCCAGAATTGAACACTTCCCTATTATCACAACTGCATGTTGTATTTCCTGTTGCAATATTCAACTATTTGAACTGTGGTAAACAACAACATCATATGTTTCAAGTCTATTATATATTCTGTATGTGTGTGTGTATGATATTCAGAATATATAATAGACCTTGAAACATGATAAATATAAAATATATAATTTAATAAAATAAAACTCCCTCTACGAGGAAGAGGTTGATTAACAAGTTTGATATTATATATCAATAAGCTATACACACACACACAAACTTGATATATGATATCAAACATATTTAGTTATAAAACTATTATTTAGTTTTTCAATATATAAGTATTTATGTGTATGCATGTTATAAAACCAGAAACATCATTAGAAGCCAAAATTACAAGATTATGTCTGATTTATTTTGATTTTCATATGTACATATTCATTGTGCAAGCAAAGAAGTTGCTGGCTTGATACCATCAAAACTGATATAAAAATGAAAATCTAACAACTGAAAAAAGCTGTGATTGACAAGAGTACCATGGAGAGCAATTGCCTATAAAATCACCAAAACAGTTCAGACATGACTGAACTGTTAAAACAATTAGTTATTAAGAAACAATGGTTATTTCTCAGCAGAAGGCACCACAATTTTATCTACTCAAATCTACATAACACTACATAACACTCAAGTGCAATTAAAATGGCTCTGATTAAACAATGTTTATCATCATCGATGGCAGGTATGCAGAGAAATTGTTTTCAAGGCTGTTTAACCATGCAAAGCAAAGCAAAACAATGAAATGAAGATATGAGGTGTTTTTTTTAAACATAAATAGTAATTGATGACAAATTAGTAAACCTTTTTTAATGTATTGGGAAAGAGTTATCTATGCATATTAGTGATGCTTATGTTTATTAGCACAAAAAATGTCTCTTTATTTCCACATTATAGCACTGGAAAACCATGAGAAGATTAAGTTGTAATGCTTTTTAAGTCATTCTCTGTTTTCATTTTTTTCAGGCTATTCTAATCAAAGTGACAAACTTTTTGATATAGACAATATGAGCTTTTAATAATTATTTTAGAACTGTTAGATAAAATAGAGTTACAGAACTTAACATCATAGACATTGTGCTGCATTATTCATCCAACTATAATAGAGAATAAACATTTTAAAGCATGATACACAAAAACCAATTATGCTGCATTTTTTGAAAATTGAATATTAAATTATTTTTTTACACTAGCCATTTTAATTCAAAGATCATAGCTACCTAAGTTCTCAAGTTCTGATTTATTGAAACCCTAATGTTGTATTTTCTTTTTGAAATACATATATTAAAAGTTGTTAGAAACTGCTATATAGAATGTTATAGTTCATGATGCAGAAAATAAGCAGCTTTTTAGGCTGTTAAGGAAAAAATGCTAGCATACATGCAGGCAATATTTTAAAGTTATTGTGATTATAAATTTTTCATAGACTATTCTCTAGACAGCAGTAAATGTCTGTATGAAATTTCTATGATTTCATACAGAATCAAATTAAGGTATTATATATTTCCTAATTAATTTAAGATGTATATGGTCATTTATTTTAAAACAACTTTCACAACAATAAAATTATAAAAATCATAAAAACAAACTAGAAACTCGCACTTCCATCAACCTTCCTGTGCTCTCCAATAACTCTCCGCAGGCTCCACCTCTTTACTGCAATGCTTGCAGTTTTATTTGCTCTCTGGAAGGCTAACAGGGTGGGGGCTTGCCACATTTGCAGGGGAGTGTGTTCCATAAGTTGGGGACAGCTATGGAAAAGGCATACTTCTTAGGTCCCACTAGATGACAATATTTCAGAGAAGGGACTGAAGTATGCCCATTCTATCCAATCGCATGGGATGGCTGATACCTTCAAGAAGAGGCAGCTTCGCAAATCTCCTGGTTTTGTACCATGTAGAACTTTGAAGTTTATGACTATCAATTTGAATTGCACTTGGAAGGAAAGTGCAGCTTGTGCAAAAGGGTTATAAAATCCACAAACATCCAACATTATGTGTTCCACTGTATTCTAGTCCAATTGTAACTTCCAGATGGTCTTCAATGGCATGCCTGAGAATAGCATGTATAGGCATGCACTTAGGCCTTCCTGTGAGATCCTTAAAGAAAGCATCAATGGCAGAAGGTAGTCACATGGACCCAAAAAAAGACGAAGCTACTATAAGGTATTTCCAATTGATGCTAAGTGGGCATTCATGTATATTTTGAGTCACATTACCCTTTAAACCTGGATCTGTAGAGTTATATAACACCATTATACTATCAAGTTTATGTTCCGCAAGTCACTTTTTAAAAATTTTAACCAGTATTATGTAGCAAATCAGAGAATGTATCAAATGAAGACATAAGGTCTTTTTAAATAAAGTTAACCTGCTAAAGTTAGATGACACACAAAAATAACTTATTTGCTCCTCTCTTTGTAGGTACAGGTAGGTAAATATGAAAGAAATAATTTTTAAAATGGGAAGTGGTAAAACACTAGGAATGGATGGATTCCCATTGAGTGGTATAAGACATTTAAAGATTTTTTGCTGCCCAAATCCTGTGAATTGTCTGATGAGATATTTCATAAAGGAATCTTAGCAGCAGCATTTAATCAGGCCTATATTACAGTTCTACCAAAAGCAGGAAAAGACTACACTCAGGTGTGCTAATTAATATCCAATTTCATTGCTTAATATTGTACAAAGATATTAAATTTCTATGTAGTTATCTTTTAAAAAATTAGGTACTTCTCCATATATTTTGGGTCTATAACTGCTAGCGTTCAAAAGTAGCATGGAATTACAACCCCATCATATCTCAAGGTCATCACATTGGAAAAGGATAATTTAAAGGCTTATGAAAGTCTTCATATTTGGTTAGATATCAGCCCTCTCATGTATGATATCAGAGATTCATAGCTTGTGTTTTTATTATGTGATTTGAATATGATACTGAGCAGATAGAATTTAGTCTCACTATTTTGCTCCCATGAGAACCCATGCTATTAGTTTAAAAACAAAATATTTACATATATTTATCAAGTAGGCTTTCATTGATACCACTGAGAAATTTGCTTAAAGATTAATTCCTGTAGAGTCAGAACTAAGAGCAGGAAGTGGCAGACAGAAAGGGAAAAAAGGGTAATGTAGAATTTTGGCCACCACACTATAAAAAGGATGTTGAGACTCTAGAAAAAGGGCAGAGAAGAGCAACCAGAATGATTAGGGGACTGGAGACTAAAACATATGAAGAACGGTTACAGGAACTGGGCTTGGCTAGTCTAGTGAAGAGAAGGACCAGGGGAGACATGATAGCAGTGTTCCAATATCTGAGGGGCTGCCACAGAGAGGACGGGGTCAAGCTATTTTCTAAAGCATCTGTAGGCCAGACAAGGAATAATGGATGGAAATTGAGCAAGGAGAGATTTAACCTGGAAATAAGGAGAAATTTTCTGACGGTGAGAACAATCAACCAGTGGAACAGCTTCTCTTCGGACGTTGTGGAAGCTTCATCACTTCAGACTTTCAAGAAGAGATTGGACTGCCATTTGTCAGAAATGGTGTAAGTTTTCTGCTTGGGCAGGGGGTTGGACTAGATGACCTACAAGGTCCCTTCCAACTCTGTTAATCTAACATAACCTAACCTAACCTAATGACTGGGGACTGGAATCACCACCTGGCGAACTTCCTCCTGTGTGAACACACAATTCCCTGTACAGCAACAGGTTGCAGCCGAGCGGAGCTGAGGTGGGGCTGCCGGCTCACCACGAAGCTCGACCAACTTCACCCAGACAGAGTAGCGGCAGAGACGGCTCAGCCAACCCCCCAGGAACTTACAGCCGGGAGAATTAGTCTGGACCAGGAACTATGGGAATGGGGCACCTTGGGTGGCAGCTAGGGTAACTAAGGTAACGGGCCCCTTGTCTTACGAGGTTATTCTGGGGAATGATCATACAGTAAAATGTCACATTGATCAGTTATGGCATCGGCAGGCCGGGCCAGTCCCAGGTGAGGATCCCGAGGCATTATCAGACCCATTAGGGAACTGTTTTCCTCCGAATTTGCTTACACTCCCGATGGCCGACTCCGGAGAAATGGAGATACCAAGGGCAGTAGAGCCGCCTCCACTCACAGGCGACCAAAACGGCCATCAAGACTCTATCCCATTGGAGATGGACAGTACAGCACTTAAACAGGACTCTCCAGTAACATTGTGGAGGTCCACCAGGATCTATGGGCCCCAGCCTATCCCAAAGACTATGAATATTGAATGGACTGAGGGTAAGAACTATCCGGGGGGGGGGGAGTGTTGTGTATTGAATGTATATAGTTGTGTTAAACCCTGCTAAATTGAAACTAATCTTTAGATGACCCTAACTGTTAACTCCAACTGTTTTGGAGGAAAACTTAGAACATTCCTATTTGAGAGGGCCTTTTCAAATACTATGATTGGTTAAGGCCCTATGGGCCTAGAGTATAAATTACAGGCATTTGCCTGCTGTTCCTGTTTCAGTTTTGAGTCAATAAATGCTGTTGCATTTATTGATCTGCTTCTTGCCTGCTGAAGCCCACTACACAATAAATTTCATTTATTGTTTCTTTCAAGAATTTGGCTTTTAATAAATAGTCCATGGCATTTACATGATGAAATGGTTGTATAATTGTCAAGTCCTGATACCTTCTTTTAAGTACACTCCTTGGCCTCACTAGATTTTTTTTTATTTTAAAAATCTGCACATCTGAATAGTGTTCATATTAGAGATTTTTTAGAAAAGCCTGAGTTAGAAAAGTTTTATTCACTCTCTTAACCATTTATCTAATTAGAAATTATATTCTGGATTGAACAATCATGTAATTCCAAATAAATGAAAATCAGTTACTTAACATATATTTTGTAATATGTTCCTTGTTTTATATCTGGGGAGGAGTTTGAAATTAGCTTGATAAGTTAATAATATAAAGCTGTTTTAATCATTGTACATTCCTGAGTGATTTAGAAACAAGATATACAGAATGAATTTATTTATTATATTTGCACGTTTGTGACATATGTAAGCAATCGCCCACATAGAAACAAGAAGTATTCTTCAGACATTCAACATAATGTGTAATTTTACTAATATGTTCTGTCCTATAATAATAGGAACCAAGTGTTATCAAGTTATTATGCTTATTGTTTTGTATATAAATATATCACAACATAAAAATATAAATATAACACAAATATAAGCATGTCTATTTATAAATAAGTAGCCCTGAATACAATTTTGAATAGTACTATAACTATCATATTCACTCTTCTCTTTTTTCAAGGCTTATACTGAGATTCTTTGGTCTATCTTCATAATATCTAGTTTCTTGTCTCGATTTCTGCACTGCCATTCTCTGAGCCAGTTTCAAGTTATCTGAA
>JANHFL010003062.1:14226-42924 GCA_032468155.1 Oxyrhabdium leporinum
AGTAGTTATCTTTCACAGTGATTCAATAACCCCCCCCAAAAGCATTTTTTTAAAAAATGAATTGAGTGTGATGGAAGACTTCATTCCAAGTATCTGTATGGGGACAAACTCTACCAAGCACAATCTACCTAAGAAATTTCTGACCACCTCTTAAAGTCTTCTCTTTAACACTTTTTCATTCCCAGGATAGAGGAAGGCACAAAAGATTGCCTGTATCTGAATAGAATCTAACCAATATCTAATCAATGGAAAATATTTAAGAGACCAAATGGAAATATTGAGAACGTGTGGACATTTTAATTTATTGTTAGATTTCTACATATATTTTTGGGTGAAGGTGCTCTCTTTGTTATAAGATTATCTTTCTTAATAGACTGTAGGGATCCTATGGATATAATGTATCTTGATTTCAGCATAGAATTTGACAAATGGTGTGATAGTAATCTGATTTGTAAGTCAACATAGACTATTGGGTATTTGTTAATTAGCTGACAAATGTTAAGGGCTTGGCAGAATGAGAGAGGGAGGAAATACTTTGCAAATTTTAGATGAAACAAAATGGTATGAGATAACACTGTAGAAGACAGAAACAAAAGAAGTGGGATGAAAGAGTACTTGAAGCAGCATACAAGCTAAAAAATAAAGGTAAAATAACAATAAAGTAGAAACAGGAAAAAAATCAGAAACAAGAAAGGGGTATATCTGACTTGATATTCATATTATGAAGTATTTTGACGTATAGCTGACCACATTGAATATAAGGTTGCTGAAAAGGCAAATTCAGTTTTATTCAGCAATATCAGTAGGTATATTGCTCCACTATATTTGCATTGATCATGTTTTACTTCAAGTACTATTTTCTGTTCTGGGCATCATATTTTAACAAAGATTCAGAGAAATTGGAATAGGTGCTGAGAATGCCAACAAGTGAGATTAGGTTTAGGTCTGGGGGGAAAATAGAGCTGTAGGTTGCTAACCAATTGATATAGGGAACATTGCTCTGTTTTTGAGTTCAACACGAGATTGCTTCCATAGAAAATATTTATGTGATGTATATTCATTTACTTGACAGCAATGATGATCTTTTCATTTATGACTGTAGTACTGGAAACAAAAAACTTCAAGAAAAACAAAGGTGAGAGTATTTAATTTCCCAGGTATATAGAACATTACTTCTACCACAATCTCATATCAAAGAACAAACAATCATGCTAATTGGGGATAATTGAATTTATAATTAAGCATCTCTAGAGATACTTCTGAAAAATATGGCATTTACCTCTCTTAGATAAGTATTGCGTATAAGAGGAAAGAATCTCTGCAGTGTCTTTTCTACCATGATATCAGTTAAAATGCAAAGTAAAATCAAATAATTAAAATAAATACTAGGAAATAGCTTCTCATACTTCCCTTGTTTCTTAATTTTTTTAAATGATCAAAGGATGGATGTTCTGTAAAATAATTGAAAATATTATCTCAGAAAATATAATTTGAAGCACTTGAAATGGTTTATTTTTGAATCAAATATTTCATGTTTTTTCTCTTTTTAGTGAGGATGGAAAGCCACTAGGCAAAACAAATAATATCCTTGCCTGTGCATTTTCTTCATCAAGGAAGTACTTTGTTCTGACTGATGACAATAAACAATTAATTCTTTTCTGCACAAAGCCTTCCTGGGAATGTCTGAGTATAAGGTATGGGAAGGAAAATGTTTTAAAATATTTTTAAAAAATCTAAGCATTAGTAACAGAAATTATTATGCATGTTTTCCATAAGGAGCCAGTTTGGTGTAACATTTAAGGTATTAGGCTAAAACCCAGAGACCGTACATTTCTTAGCATGAACTCTTCTGGGTTACCTTGGTTCACTTACATTCTCTCAGCCCTGAAAGCAGGCAACGGCAAACCACTTCCAAGAAAACTGCAAGGCAATTGCCAAAAACCAAGACTGTCTCAAAAGACACACACTTTCCTCACCTTGTTATACTAAATTTAGTGTTCTGCTTGGATTTTTTTTTAGCTTTATGTTTCCTTTGTTACTCCAGCTGAAGAACTGCCTAGAAATATTTTTGTGTTGCTCTTCAAGGTCCTTTGGATAAGCCAATGGCTTCATAATCACTTTACATGACATTGGCAAATCTCCCAAACGATGCCGAGCCTCACATACTTGTGATGCAAGGTGTTTTTTTTTGCTGTGAATCTAATGCTTCCAAGCTGGTGTCTCGGGCATCATTCCCAATCATTTTTAGAATTCTAGGAGGTTATGGGTGTTATAGATCTGTTATGCTTTTGTTGGTCACATGTAGACCATATTAGGTTCTGAAGTTCAATAATGTTGAATTATACCTATTTTTTTTTCAGACCTGTCATGAGAAGATGTACCTCCCTGATAATAACATCTGCAGAAGACAAAATTTTGGTTGCTGACAAATCTGGCGATGTGTATTCTTATTCTATAATAGAACCAAAAAATGCAGGAACAGTTGAGCTTGGACACTTGTCTCTTTTGTTGGATTTGGTACACATGTATTTAATGGATATTTCCAATAATATATTTTAATAAAGGCTAATCAAATTTAAGTCGGTCTTCATCTTATTAAATCAGGCAGGGAAGGTATGTTTCAGATCCTGTCAGATAAAGAATTCCAACAGGCAGGGTCCAAGAAGAGGGCCTTCTGTGCCATCACCCCTGACCTGTGGAACATTCTCCTCCTGACCTTCCAGAAAGGCATAAAAACGTTTTCTGAAATTTTGTTTGGGACTCACATAGCTGCATACATGCATGAGGCTGGCTAGTGTCCTGAAAGTCCTCTCCCTGCCTTTTAATTAACTTTGACACTGATTTTTAATTCATCCAAGCTTTTTAAAAATATACTGTTTTTTATGGTTTGATATTTTATCTGTACACAGCCCAGAGTCACTCTGAGGGAGATGGGCAGTTTTAAAATTTGGTAAATAATTTGATAAAAAAGAATAACTCTTATTTTTTTTTCTCTCAGAATCACCCCTGTGAGGTAATTTGGGCTGAGAGATAATGTTTACTGCATAGTTAACTTAATGAGTTCAGTTCTGTGAAATAAGATTAAAAAATTAGAAGATTTTCTTTATATTAGCAATTATTAAGACAAATGCATATATATATGTAAACAGGTTTGTAAAATGTTGTAGACTGGTAACTTTTAATTATTCCTCCCAGTCTTTCTCAGATTATCAGTTCGAAGCCAAACAAACGATGCAGTTAGTGGGTGGATGATTATGCCTGAACATGTCATTGATCATATTTCTATTGCTCTGTTATCATTAGACATTGAGTCCTGATGACCAGTACATTGTAACAGCTGATCGAGATGAGAAGATCCGAGTTAGTTTGACTACAGCACCACATGTTATAGTGTCTTTTTGCCTGGGTCACAGAGAGTAAGTAACCAAAAAGTTGTTTTCAGTGTGATTGAAAGGAAACTCCTTCTCTTTGCTAACATAAGGAAACAAGAAGAAAGAAGTCATATTGAAGCGCAGGCTTAATAACAGCTAGTATTCTAATCAATCTCTTGGGATCAGAAATGCTTTAGACTACTTAAAAATAATAATAAATGTTCACTTCCTTGGAGGATTTTTAAAGAATCTATTCTAGCTCAGATTTGGGAAGAAATAAATAAGTTGGATGCTAAGGGAATTAAGATTTTCAGAAAAGCTTGTGTTGTTATTGTCAAAATGTAGCTAACGTGTCATCCATTAGAACATTCCATAGCCTAAAAAGCATTTGTTAATAAAAATCTAAGAGTATTTCAAATAACTATTATTTTCTTTTGTGTTCATGCCCATCCTTCTTTCTGCATACATGCTGATAGTCTTAGTCTCCAATGAAGTTTAAGATTTGAGACTTCTCATTTCTGCTAACCTTGCAGTTTGAAAGCATGCAAATGCAAGTAGAGAAATAGGTACCACTTCAGTGGGAAGGTAACAACATTTTGTGTACCCTCAACATATATAGTCATGTTTCTAGTGGCAATAAATTAGTAGTCTTAATGTTCAAAGAAACACTTCACTAAGAGATTGCTACTTATAGTTATAATATACAAATCTACATAAGTCCCAATACTTCAGCATGATCATGAAATAAAATAGAGGTCTGCAATTCAGTTTACCCTTTTTCTAGGTTGTTTTTCTTTTATTTGTCACTATTATGTAAACATTGGAGAAGAATGTATTTGAAGATTCTGAATAGATTGCTGCACTATTTTTAAAACTAATTTATTAAAAAGAAAAAAATATTGGGGCAAACTTTTCATATGCGGATTTTTCTAGAAATACAAGGAAAGATATCAGGCTAGGTACAAAATTTCTTGCGTAGCTGTATATACATACAATTTTATTCTTTATTGCTTTTGTTTCAAATCGTTTTTTTCTTTTTAGATTTGTCAGCAGAATATTGGTACTGCCAAACTTTCCTGATCATCTTTTATCTGCTTCTGGGGTATGTAAATTATCTGGGATTCTATGTTAATAAATGCTTATAAAATGTATTTTTCTTTCCTCTAATAAGTAAAAGATTCAATTTCTCTTGCTGTCTTTCATGTTTTTGGCTGAAACATGAAGAATGATTAACACTGTCGGGAATTATTCTCCTATGTGTTTTACACCACATTATTCATTATTATCTATTTAAACTCAATATGAAATATAGTAATGTGTTATTAGAAATCATTAGAAATCATGAATATTCATTGCTGAATATACATAAGATATATATGCATGCATCTAAGTGGGTTTTTAAACCATTGGTTGAATTTATAATTATACTAAGTCAAAATGTGGTTTCTTTGTATTTTGCTCATCAAATTGTATTATGCACATCGTGGTGATTTACATATCATGACCTATGCTTAAAGTCAGGTGTGGACCCAGCCACTATAGCTTGTTTAACCAACCATAGATAAAGGAATTACAGTTTAGTATGATATCAACCTTGTATATATATGAGAGACGTCTGTCTGTGTATATATGAGAGACGTCTCAGTGCAATTAATAACACCTTTCTTTTGGCAAAAATAATAATTAGCTCCTCTCAAACTTCCTAGGATGGTACATTGAGGCTCTGGAAGTATAAAAGTGGGAAAGAACTACACCGCTTTCAGTTGAATAATTTGAATATAAATGAAGCTAGCAAGAATGAGAAGGTAATTGTGTTTTGTGTGGATGTTCTCTATAATATAGTCTGCATATTTCCATTTTTCGTTGCTTTTTTAAACTTGTGTTTTCTTTTTTGAATGAATTTATTGAACTGTCATAAAGTTGAGAGCAGGTTTATGCTACTGAAAGCCAACTTTTGATTCTATAAAATACAGGTTTTTGGTAAAGAATATTTTGAGAAGTAGCCATTGTAAAATGCAATTACTTCACAAACTGAGTACACTAATATTTAAAAGTGTTTAAAAATGTTTCTTCATGTTATTGGAGGTTTACTTTCATTTTTTACTAATTTTAAATAAATGCAATTGGGTTGATCTCAGAGATAGTAAGAGAGTATTTTGTCTGGGGAATGCTAAATTATTCCAGACAAGCATGGACAAGAAGATACTCTGTTTCTCTGTTGTACTAACTTCCATCATGTGGACAGATGTACTGATATTCTAAAAATTGTAACTAAACAGTTGTGCATACCTTAGTGGTTATACCAATCATAGTGATTGAAGAACATTTTCTTTTTGCATATTAACTACTCATCCAACTTCTGCCCCCTTAGATGTTTTGTATTTTTCATCTTGCTATCTTTGCTCAGAATAGAAATCAGGGTAGACTGAATAAGAGACAGCTTGTCTTTGTTATTAACACCCCCACCCCCCCGATATGTATGTTTTTGATCCCAGGTTTCTTTTACTACTGTTCTTCTATTTCTTCCCACACATAAAAAAATTAGCTCTTGCCAATTACATTTACATTTCTTTTCCTCCTCAGAAATACACAGTCTCAAGAATAGTTTACCATTGTGAAGGAAATTACATTGCCGTTTTATATGACTGGTAAGAGGAAAACTATTACTGCAAAGGCAGCAGACAATTACATTATTTCATTACAAGCTATGTCTGATTTCTGTCGTTTCTACTTACAGGTAGTCATCGACTTACAACCATTTGTTTAGTGAACATTCAAAGTTACAATGGTACTGAAAAAAGTGACTTATGACTGGTTTTGATACTTATTACTATTGTAGCATCCCCACAGCCATGTGATCAAAATTCAGATGCTTGGCAACTGGCATGTATTTATGACAGTTGCCGTGTCCCTAGGTCATATGATTGCCTTTCGCGCCCTTTGACAAGCAAATTCTATGAGGAAGCCAGATTCACTTGACAACCATGTTACTAATTTAACTGCAATGATTCACTTAACAACTGGTTAATGGTCGTAAAATGAGGCAAAGCTCACTTAATAATTGTCTTGTTTGGCAGTAGAAATTTTGGGCTCAATTCTGGTCATAAGTCAAGGACTACCTATATTATGGAATAAGTTGATTAAATGACATGATGATGATATTGTACAGGAATAATATGAAACATTTGAATTAAGGGATTATAATAAGAGTTTATAATAGATTATAATGAATGCTGACATTGTGAAATTACTTCTGCTACTTCATAGCAGATAATGGAAATTATTCTTTGAAATATTAGGAGTTCCTTCAGGTGACCATATTGCATGTACCAGACAACACCAGAGATAACTTAACAACAGTGTCTAATTTTGCTGAGGTTCTAAAGTTTCAGTCCTTTATTTATTTACCTAAAAATAAGCTCTAATAAGTTCAACAAGAGTTACTTCTGATTAGACATGAATTAATCTATACCAGGGGTCTTCAAACTTGTCAACTTTTAAGAGTTGTGAACTTCAGTTCCCCATGCTGGCTGGGGAATTCTTGGAGTTGAAGTCCACAAGTCTTAAAGTTGACAAGTTTGTAGACCCCTTTACTATATTTGATATATCATTTTCTTCACCATATGGTTTGATGTAATCATTTGATGTAATTGATATAAGAAACCTGATAAAAGTATAAAAGTAACATGCCAACTAATATTGGTTGCTTCTAAAAGTATTCCTGCAGTATCCATCTTCCAGTTTGATGCCGGTGCTCAGAGCTTAATTTCTAAACAGCACATAACCTTAAGCCACAAAGGTTGGGATGTTGCATTTGAGGAAACAGGTGGGCTCTGGGTACTGCAGGAGAATCAACAAATACCTCTTCTATTCTACCAAACTGAGGATGGACAGTGGCAGGTGAGAGAATTTTTATGATCATAGACTGACAAAGGATGGCAAAGGATTCTGATCAATTGCTGAATTACTGTGGTTGGGTTACCGTGCATTTCTGTAGTGTAATACTTCAGCTCTTTAATGATTTTTCTATGGTTGGTGTTCGTTTTGCTAGTTCTAAACAAGAAAATATAGTTCAATATAGATCCCTCAGATTAAAATTTAGAGTATTGTTAGGCAATATGTAATTGAACATGTTGAATGGGATATAGCAGCTCAGTTCAAATCATAACTCAATTTTATCTATGCACTATATAAAAGAAAAGAAAGATCAGAAGCAAGTAAGTATTACTTCTTTGTCACATCTGTCCTGCCATTTTGTTGGCAGCAGGGCTTTTGGTTTGTTAGAATATTGTGCCTTGGTTTGAAGATTTCTCAGTTAAACTTGGGAAAAAGAAAACAAGGTGTATGGTAGTTCAAGCTGGGAACCCTATGTGTATGTGTGCATAGCTATAAACCAAGTGTAATTGTGGGTCAATACACAGCAATCTAAATTAAAAAGCTAGATCTGCTGTTAAAGAAAAGAAGCACTGACCTAATTTACTTATTTTTCATCTGAAAGTACAAGTAGAATATCTTCTTTGTTGTTGTATACCTTCATGAAAACATGGAAATGGGTCAGGCAAAACAAAAGATTACGGCAGCTGTTCTCAGTACAAGCCATGTATGAAAAGCCCCCTGCTTCCTATGAAATTTTCAATAGCTACTGTTGTTCTGTTTTGTTTTGTTTTGTTTTCAGCCTGTTATTGACAAGAAAGAATTAGTGAAAATGTCCAAGTACATATGTGACCATTGGAGAATGTTTGAAGGTAGGAAAGATGAGTTTAACAGACCAAACAAATGCTGTACATGGAGGGTCTGACTACGATTTGGAGAATCCATCCCTGAAGTTCTATTCAAGCTGACTTTAGTTTTAGCTTTGGTTTCTGCCTGAGCATTGGTTCTTGGGAGGTAGGAGACGCTATCTGGAAGCCTCATTGCTCAGTGTTTCTCAATCTTGCTGACTCTGAAGATGGGCGACTTCAACTCCCAGAATTCCTTAGCCGGCTGTGCTGGATGAGGAATTCTGAGAGTTGAAGCCCACCCATCTTCAAGTTGCCAGGATTAAGAAACACTGCTTTAAACCACAGGGATCAAGTGTTAAAATGCCCAACTTACTGATACCACAGAAGAACAGCTGAATACCATAAGAACACAATAGAGTCATTCCCTCAGATTTACCCCCTCCTGGTAAGAAGTAGAATGCTGTGCACAGATCTTAAATATCAGCAGATGAGGAAAGGGGAATATTAAAATGATAATGATTATTGTAGATAATTAACAGAGCTGGTTAATAAGTCTGGCTCTTAGTGCCTAATTAGTGTAGCTACTCCTATGAAAATGGTGGTTGCTATATCTTTTTGTTGCCAGCATTTTAATAGCTCTTTTCCTCCTTCCTCTTCTAAAAGGGAACAAAGTATCTCTTCTGCTGTAACTTGTTGAAAATGGGTAAGGTGGGTGCGAATGAATATTCCAACCATTTTTTTAGAACAGTTGCTGAAATCAAAAATCCACCAGAGAGTTAATTTTGTGCAGTCAGATAGAAAGACTAATAGATATGCAGAGCTGGTGATTATTATCTTTGCTAAGGCAGATAAGTATTCCTGTCCTAATGATAGCTGTTTTTAGTTCTGCATAGTAGTTGAGTAAAGTACCAGTTAATATCATCCTTAAATTCACCTTATCAGTTACATTGAACTGCATGATGCTTACCATAAACTTCTAATGGGTACTGATCTTTGCCAGAATGAGAAGTACAGTCCTATGACATTGTTTGGTGAGGAACCCAGCAAATTTTCAATTGTAATGCGTACTGACAAAAAAGATGGGAGAAAGGATAAATTATCATAGGATTACCATGTGTATTGGATCAGTTTTTAATCCTTCATAGTTAAGCAATTAATCTCTCAAATAATGGTGAACAAGGTCTTTGAGGCCTATTGGCACCCTTAATGTTTCATGAGAGGTTGAGGCAGCCATATAATATATCCACAACATTTATGAGTGAAATTTGGTTTGGGAGTAGTTTGGGAGATGTCTTTGATTTTTAAACTCTGCTTATTTTTGGAGTTTATAGTTTTAGCATTACAGTTTTGTTTCCATTTTTGGATTTTTGACAGTTTTCAGTAAAGTAGGAATATTTAGGATGCATATGACCCGAGACTGCAGACTAGTCATTCCTCATTAGCCCTGCTCTAATAGAATCAGAAATGTATTCCCCCCCCCCCCCAAAGTAGATTGTTAATAGCTACTGATAACAGCTGTGCTTACCATTTTCTTCATGGACATTTGGAGAGCGTAAATAACCCTATAAATGTCATTATGCAAATGACATACATTATATAATTTGTCGGATATAAATTACATAATTTGTGCCCTTTGCACAACAATATCACAGTGCATGTGATGTCACAGTGACCTCTGTTGGACACTTCTCCCCATTGTTTGTTTATTGGAGATTGTCTGTCTTCTTCCTAATATATGCTTTAGTTAACTAATCGAATCTATCCTCTTTCTTTGACAAGTGACTGGGAGAATCAGCTATCTTAATAGTGCACTGCAGCAACTAAAAGGGCAAGAAATTTGGAGAGTTTCTAGACCAGACGTGGTTATCTGTTCTTTTGCTAATAGTTTGGATATGCTTATCATTACCTAGCATGGGCTAAAGTTTTACTTGTCATAAACCAATGGGATGGAAACAACTTAGTTAATCTGATAGAATTATTGCTGCCAGCTTTCAAACGTGGGAAAAGAAAAAAACCACAACTTTGCGTAGCTGAAATTGGAATAATTTTTTTCTCTGTTTCCATGGTAGGCAATAGGTTTATAAGGACTTAAGTATCTGTTCTCATTTTAGGCATAAACAAAATCCCTGCTTATAAATATTTACTGATTTACCAGGCACTGTAAATTAATTGTTACTTAAAATTCTTACTTACTCTACCTTCTGCAGGTGCTATGGACAAAGAGAGCTGCTTCCAAAATATCTATAAGGCTTCTTTTGATAATATGTCCATTTATCTAAAAAAGAAAGAAGAGAGACTTCAGCAGCAGAAAAATAAGAGGAAAGATACACAGTATGAACAGACCAAAAAAGTCAGAACTGAAGAGCCGTCCTGATAATATTCAATGCTTATCACATTTCTGAGTTTGGAAGAAGCTGAACAGAAAACAAACTTTTCCTTAGGCATAACTGAAATTAAATCTGCCTGATGGTTAGTGTCAACATATCTCACCCCTGACAAATGGCAAAAGAACTAACCTGATTAACAAGCCACATCCCAGTGCCTTTAACTAACTTGTTTCTGTATGGCTTTAAAATGTTGTTTGAATGACAGTGTTGCAAGTAATACCTAGAAAAGAATCATAACACAGAACTTTATCCTCCAAATCCAGTTGCTCAGATTTTCATGCTGAGCCAAGAATATGCTTTCTCACAATGTCAAATGGACCCAAATCATTGCATATTGGCAAACTTCTACCCACCCATCTTTTCCAGGAGTTGAGGCTATATATACTGTATACAGGTAGTCCTTGACTTATGACCACAATTGAACCCAGAATTTATATTGCTACGTGAGAAATTTGTTAAGTGAGTTTTGCCCCGTTTTACAACTTTTCTTGTCACATTTGTTAAGTGAATCATTGCAGTTGTTAAATTAGTAACCCAGTTGTTAAGTGACTCTGGCTTCCCTATTGACTTGTCAGAATGTCACAAAAGATGATCACATGACCCTGGGACACTGCAACCATTGTAAATATGAACCAGTTATCAAGCATCCAAATGTCAATCACATGATCATGGGGATGCTGCAACCGTCATAATGGTCTATTAATGGTCGTAAGTCACTTTTTTCAGTGTTGTAACTTTGGTCATTAAATGAACTGTTGTAAGTCAAGGATTATCTGTAGTTACATAAGAAATAAGCTGGCTTACTGCCATAGTTCATGGTCAAACCAAAGTATCTTTGGAATTTTGTATCTGAAGATTTTGTTGAGTTCACTAGTAGATGTGATCTACTGAATCATAGAATCTATCAGAAGGAAGCCCTTAAAATGATTTAACTCCAGTTGTCTTTAGTGCATTTAAATAGGTAGAAACAAATGAAGTGTTAAGATACTTTATGGCAGTGGTGTGAAACTCATTGCCCACAGCCCGGATGCATCACACGCTGGCTACCCCCACCCCCGGTTTAGCGAAGGGGAAAAAAGTTGCAATATTTCACGTGGCAACAACATGTCGCGAGTTTGACACCCCCGGTTTATGGTAGCTGTACTATTACAACAAATGGTGTCTGCAGCAAGCTTCAGTGATGCAAACATGCACCGTATTAATCATGTCACACATCTACCATTAAGTACTGACATAACATCTAACACAAGAACCTAAGTGGCAGTATTTGTGTCATGCTTGGCACTGTAGTTAAGTTGACCTCTCTTAACAATAAAGAGGTAAAGGAGTCCCTGCGGATTTTACTCAGCTAGTCGTTGCTGACTACAGGGGGCGGTGCTTATCTCCATTTCAAGGCTATTGAGCCAGTGCTGTCCAAAGATGTTTCCGTAGTCATGTTGCCACAGAATTATTCATTTTTACAGTATAGAAGTAATAAACATTTATGGAACATTTATTTTAGACTGTATTCAACCAATGTGAATTTTCAATTTTTTTAGTCCAAAGCTTGCAATTTGATGTTAATACCTGCAGTATTTGAATAGTGTTTGATCATCATTAAAATATCAGATTTTGCTATATATGTGATAGCAATTTGAATGCACTTGATCAGCATCTTGTTTTGTGTATTTAAATCCCAATGAGTTACATGCAAAATTAAGTGTAAAATTTGATGATTGTGAATTCCTTTCCAGTTATTTTGCATAAAGAAAATAATTCTAAATATTTGTATAGATTTTGACCATGCGGAGAACAAGGCCACATGTTTTGATGCATGTCCAATAGACATAATTCCTATCCATATGAGACAGGTTCTAGAAAATCCATGTGTTTTTTAAAATGCGATGCTCAGGTAGGTAGTTTAGTATAGCTAGTTTTTTTGGGTTAGCTTTATAGATGGTATTTCAGGATTTTATTTTCAGAATGCAGGGTGGTTAATAGAAAGTGAGAAATCATTGTGGAAACCATTAGATGTAAATGCAGGAGTAGATGGAATTGGGAAGTTGTTCTGTTTCAGGTTTCCGCCACACATAGACACAGTACTCAGAAGCTGATAACAGCAGACAATGTAATTCAAATGCCTAGCAGAGAGTGCTTGCTTGCAAAATGCTAATTTCAGTCAAAGAAACAATAGCTTAATTCAAATATGTTCTAAGACTCACAGAAAGCCAAATCAGGTTGTCAGCTGGTCCAAGAGTCACAGGGTGACAAACAGAAATAACAGCTACAAACTAGGATTTTAAACAGTTGTTTCCAACAAAGGCTGCAAGCAAAGCAGCTACCTAGATGTCTGCAGAAAACTGGCTGCAATTACTCAGCCCCTGCCCCACAAGGACATTCACGGAGGAGTACTGCTCTACTTCCCTTGGTATATGTCTATACCTGGAGGTTGTTCCTTAGCATCTGATTGGGTCCAGCTGAATAGGAAATGCCTGAGGCTAACAGTGATTTGAATTCTGATTCCTCAAGGCTGACAGTCCTGAAGCACATGCTAGGTTGGAGCAACATTGTCAGATTCAAGATTAAGAGTCAGATTCTGAATCATGGCTCAGTAGCTGAAGTGGTAGGATAGAGGAAGAGGGAGATTCATAGCAGAGTGGAGAGACTGCTTATGAGGTGCAGACCTAGAATTGGAAAGTGAATAATAAAGCTTTGGATTGAGACAAGCATTATCAGCAGCTGATATATCACCTTTTGTATTATCTTTTACACAAAATTGTAAGAGAATATAGCTGTTAAAAACAGTATGTGATGAATAAGGCACAATAGGGTGTATCCCATCTGTAAATGTTTGGTTGCTTAATCTCATACATTATGTAGTATCTCTAGAACCCTTGGTGTGCAAAGTTTTTTCTTTACATTTGCTCGTAGCATAACAGATCATTGTACAGAACTAATGAATATTTTTTTACTCTTCCTTTTGTAACCAACCTTGTAATTAAACCAGGTACGGCCATGTTATAGTGAAATGAACACCTGCACATTTAATTACAGTAAGTAATATATGGCAAGAAGAAATAAAAATGTATTTTTCCTTACTTCGTTGCACTTCTTGGCTTGAAGCCATTTTTCTCCAGCCTGATAAAGTTCCAGGAGAAAACAGCTTAAAGCAGTGCAGCAAGATGTTTCATTTAGTATAACAAATACTGTATACCAATCCTGTTCTTGGTTATACTGAGCGTAATTTGGCTTTAAAAAGCTTTCCAAGATGTCATACTGATATTGCCAATTATTCCTATGATGAAGAGCATCTCTGAGTTATGCTGAATCTAAAAGATAGCTGAACTACATTTAATAGTGATTACATTATAATAGCTTTTCCAAAAGCCTAGGGCTAACGTGCTCTTCAATTTACTTTGTATTGCTCCAGTAACACACAGACACAGGCCAATCCTATACTTACCAAATCAAATCCCTGTTTGGTTCCTATAATTAACAAAGTAATCACATTGAAATAGTGAGGAGGAGTAGGATGGTGAAAGATTATAATGACATTATTTTAAACTGAATAGTTCTCACTGTAAAAAAAAAAAATCCCATGACTCACTATGCCCCATAGCATTGTTTAAAAATTACTTTTCTGTTTCTGGAGTAGTTTATGAGAGGGGAGGGGAAGCAATTGATTTCTCCAGGCACCAAACCATGACATGAACATGTCCTGGTAACCACTTTTCTGCCACGTCATAACATTGCCTTCATCTCATAGTCAAAACATACCTCTGATAACTCCTGGTATGTTTATTAGTTGTTCCAGTTTTGAAGTAGCATTTTCTTTCTTATACAGGCCATAGTAGACTAAGCAAAGTGGTGTCTTTTTTCCACCAAAATCTTCCTTCTTGCTATGTCTGGATCTAGGAATGTAAGGAATCAGGGCACTTTGGCCTGATTGAAAAAATACCATGAACAGGGACTAAGAGGGATAAAAATTCCTGAATGGCTCTTGAGAGTAATTTTGATATTGCCTCTTAAATCATATAGGATGGTATACATGAAAGATAACCTTTGGTTCTAAATATTGCAAGGAGAACAAGTCAGTACAAATGCTTAGCAATAAAGTTTCAACAGCAAAGCTTATAAAAACCTAAGAAGCTGACAGACTGTTTACTTGGTCCAAATGGTTTGTGTGATTTAATTTAAACTACTTGGCTCACCCATTTGTGATGTAAAGTATACTTCTCATACTGCTACATTTATTCCATCCTTAAGTCAGAAAACCCTCAACTTGATGTGGGCTGTAAAAGTTGAAATGTGTAAAAGAAGGAAATGTTAATCTCTTTGGGATGCTTTGAAGGAATGTAATGCTTTTGTTTTTAACATGCTATGTAATACTTGATGCTCTGGCCCTTCTAAGGCTATTCAATGGGGGAAACCCAATTTAACCATTTATTCAGCGTTCAATTATCACTTTTCTGAGTAGATTTATAAGTTACTTCCTTAAAATATCAAAACATTAAAACAATATTAAAAACTGGAACTACTAGTAACAAAATATAATTTTATCCTATTGTTTTCCCATCCTTTTTAACTAAAAGCAAAAGCTGAAGATGTTTGTCCTAGCAAGCTGATAAAAAGCTATAATTAGGTGGGCTTAGTTAGGAGAGTGAGGTATACAAGATGGAAGAGAAGCACTTTTGCTTAGTACTGCGAAATCAGTAATAGCAGATTATTCTATGTTTTTTGTTGTTTTTACTGCTAAAAAGAACTATTAACAAACATACCAGCTTAAAACCAATTTACAATATCTGCAGTTTAAGAGGTAGGTTAATAGTTATAAAATTGTTATCACATATAAATTAAGCCCAGCTAGGTGGCAGCACCTTGCTTTTCTTGGCTATATTAAACAGTTAAGTAGAAGATACATCTGAGAAGCATGTAGATGGGAGACTACCAGGGTGTCCTAAGGTTGTAGGGCAGGGGTCCTCAAACTTTTTAAACCTGGCCAATTCACAGTCCCTCAGACTGTTGGGGGGCTGGATCGGCTGGATGGGTGTAGCTAGGTGGTCATGTGACTGGGTGGGCATGACCAATTTAGCAGTCCATTAAACAATACACACAAATTAAACTTTAATTTGTTTTGCTCCTGGTGTTTTATTTGCTTTTGTTTGCGTATTGCTCTTTGGTTGACTTTTCTTTTTACTATGTTGATTTTTAAGTTGTTTAGGAGTTTAGTGGTCCACTTCAGGAAAATCAGTTTTGCAGCAATTCTTCTCAGCCCCAGGGAGCTTACAATCAACAAGTAGAACAAACCAAGGAAGGCATTGCCTCTCCTTGTTTTGGGTGAGTGGGAGGCAAGGGATTCAGCCCAAGAGCTGGACCTCCTTAGGCAAAGGAGCAGGTTTATGTCTACTCCAGAACCTGGAAACAGGCACCCCTCAGCAGCAACCTCCCGCATACTTGGGACTCTTCTCCAACCAAGTCCCCCAACCAGCACAAGAAGGAAAAGGGGTGCTTCTCTGGGCTTGATTCCTTTGCCCCATTCCCAATAGCTCCCTTGCCAAGATAACGTGTTTCATTGGGGCTGAAGCAGCAGCCATGAGACCCAGGCAAGCCCCTTCTGGCACAAGGGCCTCCTCTGCCTTCTTGGACTGAGCTAGAGTACCAAGTATAGTAGCCTGCCTGCCCCCTTAATTGGTGTGGGAAGGGAAAATGAGGAATTACTAGACTGGCCTGCCTTCAGAGAAAGCGCTGGCTCCCTCTCTCCCTCCCCATTCCCGCCTCCAATTTGGCTATTGAAATTAAGGCTGGCTTCCCCTCAGCTCTGCTCTTGATCGAGGAGCCCATAGCCTCAATCTGAAACCTACAAAGAAGTATAGGGGAGCATGGGAGATGTGCTAGCATTTTCCAATTAAGAAAACGTAAAATCTACAATGCTTTTTCAGAATGCTGCGCCAAAACCCTTTTCTTGAGCAGGGAGGAGTGAAACCATCTTTACTGCAGGGCTCCTGCTCCCACCGCTGCTGTTCAAGCTCGTCCACAGCAGAGGCGACATCCACAGGGCCAGAGGTTGGAGAGGTTTCCTGCCGGTGATGTTGCCTCGCTGCCACCTGACAGGCGAAGTAGGGGCGACAGGCCCTCTTTATCATGAGGGCCTCCTGGAAGGGATCTGGCTACTCCAGCTCGCCCTCGGTGCGCTCCCCGGAGGCATATATTAAACTTTGCCTGCCTCACTGGAACTGGGCAGCGAAGGGCAAGAGTTCAAAGCGAGTCGGGGAGTAGCGGAGGCATTTGAGGCAGAGGATTCAGCTGGTGCGAGGCGCTTCGGGGAAGAGCCAGGGAGCATTCCAGGAAGCCTCGCTAGCCCCCCTGTTGCTGTCATCGTCCTGTCCAAAGTGCTGCCACAAGCATCCCAAGCAAGGTGGGGAGTGGCAGCGGCATTCGGGGCAGGGGATTTGTCTGGTGCGAGGTGCTTCGGGGAAGAGCCAGGGAGGGTCCTGATGCCATCTCCCAGGCGCTCCCCTCCCCGCACGCATCAGTCCACCCTCTGGCATCACCCCTCAGCTAGCCAGCTACAGCTGCTCCCCTGCCCACCCATACCCTTTGGCCAAGCACAATGGGCGCAGAGCATGTCTCCCCTGCGTGGAGTGTGTTCCCCTCATGCACCCGACTACAGTGGTGGGTGTATGAGAGGGGCGCTTCACAAGCAGGCCCTGCAGGAAGTGGGGGATGGTGCAGCGTCAAAACCTGACATCCCCATCCACTACCAGACCCAACATGCGGCACCCGGCTGAGCTTCCCTGAAGCATGGGGGGGGGGAGAAAGCAGCGCGCATCCTAAGGCTGGAAGAAAAGGGCCTTTGAGCCCCAGGCACCAGTTCAGGCAGCGCCCTGCCAACTCGCCTGCTCATGCGGAGGAAAGACCCACTACCCCCAAGCTGCACCTTTCTGGAACGCCAGCCGAGCGGGGAATTTGGCTGCAACCCTCAGCTCGGAATGGAGATGTGGTGGTGTGTGTGTGTGTTGCAAGACAGAAGGCTGCATTCAGTCCAGGGAAGGGACCACAGCCTCGGGAGCTCCATCTGAACGAGCTGCATCGGTTGAGCAGTGCCCTGAAAGCACTCTGGAGCTGCTGCCTCACAGGGCAGGGCTTGGCTCTCCCTGCCAACCAGCCCTGGTGAAGGAGTCACATCGTCGGGGGTCTCTACCCCTGGCAGCTCCTGGGCAGCAACTCCGCCGCTGCTTGGTGACCCGCCCAGCCCAAAGGAGGCAAAGCAGCCAGCTAGAAAGCCCGAGTAGAGGTGATAAAGCACGCCAGGCCCAGCAGGCAAAAAATGGCCACCACGAGTGGGGAAAGCCAGATCCCCATCAGAGCCCTGGCTGCCCAGACCCAGCAGAGATGAAGGGGAAGGCATGCGATCCCGGCTGGGCTTGGGCGGCCATAATGCTGATGGGGATCGAGCTTTCCCTGGGCCTTGTGCTCTGGGTGGTGACAGCAGAGGCCTAATGGACCTGCGTGAGCTGCTGGCAGCCGAGGTGGTGCCAAGGTGCATCATATGCGTGAGGTGAACACGCTCCATGTGCCAGCCAAGATCAAGACCCATGAGGGGGCCAAGGAGATGACCAGCAGTGATCTGCTCTCCAACTGTAAGCTAAAAGAGATGGGAAAGAGTAGGCAGCAGCCACCCCACATCCTCCTCACCTTGTCTTCGCCTGCAGCGGCAGCAGTAGCCGAAGGCAGAGGCACATGGGAGAGGCACACAGTGCAGCCTGCTGGATGCGTCTGGCAGCCACCTGCCCTGTCCCAGACACATGGGATGGAGCAGGCACGTCTGGTAGTCTGCATCACATGCCTCCCGCCCCCCCCGCCTGCTGCTGGTGCCAGTGCCAGTGTTGCCACCACCATGCCTGTTTCTTGGAGGGCCAGTTGCGGAGTCCCTGCTGCTGGACACCTGCACCTTGTTGGATGCCGCTCCTTTTGCCGCTCCTTTTGCATCATCGCCTGCTGTGGCTGCCAGCGGGTGGGGGGCAGCCAGGGACTGCAAGGCTGCACCGCCCACATCTCCCCCCTGCCTGCTGGAAGCTGCGGCAGCTAGGCACGGACTCCCCAGGCCCATCAGGGCCTCTGCGGCTGATTGTCCACTTGGAGTGCACTGGTTGATCCCTGCCCTGAGTCTGGAGATGGATGGACAGAGGAAGCCTGAGCTAAGAAGCTGAGGCAGAGGGCACTGTTTTCCCCTTCCAGGGCCTCCACGCATCCCGTTTTTGGCCTCCCCGGCTCCCAGAAGCATTCTGCTGGCCAAAAACTTTGGCCTTACTTTCCAGTTCCAGCCCATGGGGCTCGCAAAGGTAAGGCCTGCACTCGGCGAAGGGTGGGGGCCAGAGGGTGGGCAGGGCAGCCTCATGGTCCTGCACAGGCTGGATTAATGGCTTCTGCGGGCCATATTCGGCCCGCGGACCATAGTTTGAGGACCCCTGTTGTAGGGGATTTGGGAAAGAAAAAACCCCCATCAAAAACTACAATCTGAAGGAAGTACCTGTATTATTGAGAAGAAATTATCTGCATATGTTTGGGAAATGATTGGAAATGAGCTTGAAAGATTATCTACTATCTAATCTTTCAAACATACATACACACACAGACACACATATATATCAAACCAAGCAAAAATAAGCATGTCATCCATGGAGGATACAATCTGAGTTGGTCACCGGGACCAGAGATTTAGTCTTACAAGCTTTTGGACTTGTGCTGGAGCCCATCCTCAGGGAACTTCTCTCTGTGTATAGCATACATAGAGAAGTTCCCAGAGGATGGGCTCCAGCATGATGTTTTTATATTGTAATATAGTTTTAATTATTCTGCTTCTGTAAGCTGCCCAAGTAACTTTTGTGAGATGGGCAGGTACAGTAAATAAATAAGTAAATAACAAATAAATAGATCAGCTTGGTATGTGTACCTGGAAAAATTTACAATTTTTGATTGAAAGGGCACAAGAGGCAACAATGAGCTAAATCTGAGGTATTTAATGTGACTTTATGCCAAAAAAGAAATATACATATCATATTTTTGATCTTTAGCAAGTAACTGAGAAATAAAATTTATTGCACATTTTGTGGTTTTGAAAAAGAATATGATAAAGTGAATAGGTTTGAATTACAGAACAGTTTGCACAGCTGTAAGTTGATTACTGAACATGGTAAGAATACAATATAAAGCATGCATGAGAATAAATAGTTTGACACAGAGCAGGAATTAGACTAGGATGTATGAAACCACCTTGGTTGTTCGATATCTTTGTGTAAAAATGTATAAGAAATTCTTATGATGATCTTAGAGAAGTGTTGGACACATGAATGTACATGTAATTTTTATGTAGACAATGCCATGTAGTTTAATGAGAATTTGAAATATTTGTATCTTGTTAGCATATATGATGCAACATTTAAAATTATACTGATTTAGTCTCCTGATGCTCCTAACCTTGGACAAGATTGATCTGGATTGGCAATTTTGTGGTACTTTCTAAATGACCAGGATCTGAAAGCATCCAAAATCATGGCCAAATTTTAGGTCATAACAGTGAAAGTCAGTAATCTAGGTAGCTTAGTCATAGGCACAAATACACAGATTTATATTCTGTATTTTCCAACTTTTTTGTCTATGGCCATGTATTTTAATAAAAATTAAAATTATGACAGGAAAAAAGCAGGCTTTTAAATACTCCGTTAACCTATGAGAGCTGCTGAAGGTCATAAACAGCATTTGAATTTTGCTCTCAAAGAGACTGGTACTCACTAAGCCACTAAGAGTATAATAAGAAGTTAATATACTGATAGATAATGGCAATGAATAGAAGATGCAGGTGCAAGCTCTTTACAGTTTTCCTCTAAAGGCCTATTAATTGCCTCAAACCATTTTTTCCTCATAGAATCAGCTTTAATTTGGAGAGGGAAGCACCCCAGAGACTTGTGATAAATATCAGAAATACAATAACAGAACATAATAGCAGTGCATTTTGGTTTCATTTTAAGAAGAAATTACAGCTTAGAAGAATATATTTAATTCATTTGATGCGTAAATGCCTCCAAACAACAACTCATAAATAAGGACGTTTGCAACCTTCTTCCTCAGAAATGGCCCAATTACTGATTGAAGGACTACATAATTGTGTAAAGTCTACATTGTGGGTGGATTAAACACTATTCTTGATCACCAGAAATGGACTAAAAACAGCAAATCATTCATCTAAACTCATGGAGAATTATTTGAAAGTGGCACATGGAGAAATACATTAAAATCCAAAGATGAATACAAGTTATGCTCCTCCAAAGCATCTTACCATAATGAACATGGGAAGATTATTATTCTGTTAAGTGAACCAGCTTTGTCTTCTGGCAAAGGAAACCTGCATTTATTTCCTGTTTTGTGTGTAAGAAAAGTCTGAGCTCCCACCTACATATTTCCTTTTTTGTGAAAAGAACTGTGACTCAGCAAGCAGCATTTCAACTAGCAGGCATATGGCTTGGATCTTCAAGAAAAAACATTCATGTCCTTGGAATGCAGCACCTTCCTTATGTGTGGTTCTGTATTTATAAGTAGAACACCTTATGAAAATTCAGAATAGAAATTCCATGCATTCTTATTTTAGCAACCCCTTGGTGGTAGGTGAAGAAGAAGGTAGGTAGTACGTATTTATTTCTCTTGGATCATTGTGTTCAACTTCAATGTATTTTCTAAGCATTTGTTCTGAAGAACTGAAACAAACATCATAGAGGTATTTCTCCCTCCTTTCCTGTTTTGTACATATTTCTGGTGCTCATTTGTATTTATTTAAGAACAGGTATCAGCTGCCCCAATCTAGCCGACTGTGGGCAGTATATGTGAGTAAATCAATATACAGTACTTCAACAATTAAAACAAAGACAAAACTTCTGGTCCCAGTGACTGACCCAGACTGGATCCTGCACAATTAAAACAGTCCATTGCCACTCCAAAATAAGGGCAGCCTATTATACAATTAAGCAAAACTTTGGGCTAAACTGGGCACATTACAAGGAGCATGGCCAAAATTTCATTTGTCTATATGCTGCCCATCACATTTCTTCCGAAGATTTTTCATTTATTGGTTAATCTTGACTCGACTGTCAAAACTCAGAAGCCCTTTGAGGTTCTTTTTCTACCTCATTTTATCCCAGTCAGATAACCTACATTTTCTCAAACTTTTTTTCACACATTGTGTTAAGCCAAATTTCCACAGCTAATGGCATATCAAAAGCCATTAGCTGTGGATAATAAATGATAATAAAGACCACACAGTACACTAAGTCAAAATTAAATCATATTGTAGCTTAACTTGATATTTGAACCAGACTTACATCTTTTGTAAGCTTATTTTGCCTATTCTAACATTGTACGTGTAATATTCTAACATTGTATGTGTAATATTCTAACATTGTATGTGCACTGTGTTAATAGTATCCTTTGGCCCAATGCAGCATACATGGTTTGAAGAGATGCATTAGCTGAGCAGAAGTTCCACTCCAAACTGGGCCATGATCATTCTCTTCTTTATAAAATAGTTACCAATCTCTTGACCAATGTAGGCAGACATCTGAAGACATAAACCTCCCTTTCTGTCAAGATTATCAGCCTTGGACATCTTATTTTGAATGGGTTTTTGAAGGTCCACTCTATCCCCTCTTGCGATTTTCCCAACTGTGAAGGTTTTAACAAGTAAACTGCAATATTCTTTATCACAGGATATCTACCACAGGAGGTAATCTTCAAAGAAAAAAATATTGCAGGCATACCAAGTTTGGTTAAAAACCAAATCTTGCCAATGGATCACTAGGCGAACATAAGCTTACTGAAGTGTTATGTTAATAGATTATTTCAGACAACTATATAACATCAAATGAGTCTGCATACCAAAGGAATTTAGAGCAGTGATAAAAACTAAAGCAAAGTAGAAGAAAAATATCAACTCCAAGTGTAGCTCTAGCTATTGATTACACTAATGCACCATTCATCCTTGAAAGAGTATGGTTCCCATACAATCTCTTTTCCTGTCCAGGCAGCTTATTGAGCTTTTGAGTAACACAGGTAGATAATTTTTAAACTCTTTACATATCCAAGATTTGTGTCTGATCTGGGACTGATCCTCATGATACAATGTTTTGGAGAATTTCACTAGCTAAAACCAGTTAGGTTTTGCCTAACTGCTGCTGTAGAGGAAATGCCGAGAAAACAGTGAATTGTGTTTTGAGGGATTCTATACTATATCTGACAATCCTTCTTTCACTGGTAATTTGTAATAGTTTACTTTAAAGTGGAGAAAGCCAGAACTGTTGCATGACAAGGTTATTCTGTTTATCTGCTGGTTAGGCTTCCGGGTCTCTGCCCCAAAGTCCTGGCTTCATGGGGTTGCTGAACCCATGTCAATAATGCCACAGATATCGGCAGCATCTTAATTGTTTCAGTATTCAGACAGTATTCAGACAGGTCTTATAATGGTTTGCCAAGAATCACATTCCAAAAAGTGGTCAATAAGACAATAAAAACTAGATTGGATTTAAAATGTAGTTGAAATTAACATGTCATGCAATTTGAAATAAATTATTAATAGGGTTACAGCCACAGAATAATTTTATATTTTGGGAGTCACATTAAAAATGATCATTTGGCAAAAAGTTTTGGAATCTTTCTAGAGGCCACATGCTATTTTCTGGGAAAATAGCAGACTTAATTTAGCACACTTAATTTCCTCGGAAGTAATCTCTGTTTTTAGAGGGAACAGTTCAAGTTATAAAAATGAGTGTAATGAAGCAGCATTTGTGAAAATGGAGTGAGGAACAAGCAATAGGAGGTAGCCCCAGGCTTCAATTCTCTCAAGCTGTTTGACTGCAAACAGCTGCTGACCAGTAAAGCAGAAAACTTTTCTTAGCTAGCCTGAAACTGATGTTTTGTCAAACATGTGAGAAAGGTGACAAAAGGCAGAAAGTGGGGCAGAATCTGGTTCCCATTCATATACTGTAACTATTTCTGAAATGACTCTTCATACAAATTCATCACATCCCCACCCAACGTTTCCAGAAAATCACCCAAAGCATTAAAAATAACCACCTATAAAATATACAAAAGGGAATAATTACAACAACCATATGTTTGTTTTGTTTTGGTATAAGAATATATTATTTAAAAGACCACTTTAAAAATTAAAAAATAATATTGTATGCAACAATGGTGGCTCTTTAACATTTGTACCCATTAGGAAAAATACTAGTCTTTAGAAAAGGAATGTGAACAGTGCTTGAGTAGTGTTTCAGCTTCATCCTTGGTCCATGCTTGATAATCACACAATGCTTCGATGAACTTGCCAAACCTCTAAAGGATCTTTTTTATCAACTGTCATGCTAAAATTAAAAATATAAACATCATTAGGCTCAAAGAATGCTCTGCTGGTTTTAAAGGACATGTCCTCACAATGCTGGCTTCTCATTCCCAGCCCATTTAACCATCTTAAGCTACTCTAGGTGTACTTCTCCAGCTCCTTTGGCCTTTGAGAATTATTTACTGGGGCAGTCTGCTGACCCAGGACAAAGAAGGTTGGCAAGTGATGGTGTTAGTATGTTGACTCTTTCCCCACCAAGCCTCTCATTGTACAGAACTACTCTGTGGGATAGGAAACCTGACAAATAAAAAGCCCCCACCCACACTCTTCCCCCCACCCACCTGATGTTTAGTGGAAGGGCAGACCAAACCCATGGGAATCCATAAATCTCTTTAATTTTTTTTTGTTCTACATTGCAGTTGTAAGGACAATGCCACTTTGATTGAGGCAAAATAGGATCTTGCAACAAGGTCAGTGCAAAGTATAGTGTGCTGCTACTTCAGTGACTGGAGGAAAACACAGGTAGTTCTCAACTTATAACCATTTGCTTAGCAACCATTCAAAATTACAACAGCACTGAAAAAAGTGACATGACCACTTTTCATACTTATGACAGTTGCAGCATCCCCATGGTCACGTGGTCAACATTCAGATGCTTGGCAACTGGCATGTATTTATGATAGTTCTAATGCTCTGGGGTCATGTGATCACCTTTTGTGACCTTCTGACAAGCAAAGTCAATGGGGAAGCCAGATTTACTTAACAACTATGTTATTAACTTAAAACTATAGCAAGAAAGGTGCTAAATTGGAGCAAAGCTCCTTTAACAATTGTCTTGCTTAGCAACAAACATTTGGGCTCAGTTTTGGTCATAAATTGAAGACTACTGTAGCATGGCTGTGAGGATAAACTCTACAACACAACTAACCAAGGAAATAGTAGGATCAGAGTAGACCAAGCAACACTCAATAAAATCTTGTCAAAATAGAGTAGCATTGGACTGCAACACTCTTCTTCACTGCCAGCATGACTATCTTTCTAGAAGATAAAGATTGGCATATCTAGAGACAAATCATAACCAGTCTGTTTTAAGACCCTTTGCTAGTAATATAGCTAAAGCAAATAATTAAAGATATTTGGGTTCCACTGACATCAATGTTACTTGAATGTATTTGTGTTTCATTGGATTGTGACTTTTAAGTTTCTTCCATTCTTAACTGTGCTGTTACAATAATATTTGTCGCAACAGTTTCCTATTGATAAGCCAGTTATAGAAACTACTTGACTTACTATTTTTTATTACAGATTCTCTATTATATTAATATTTGACCCAAACAAAAGGTATTCTGAGATTTTTCCCAAGGCATTTCTGATTAGGAAAATTGAATATACTGCAACAAAAGACAATGCATAAAGCAGTATATGGGCAAGATAGAAACAATGATTTGCAAGGATAGAAAGATATAAAAAGGTGTACTAGCTGGTGTTGGCTTATATTACCAGTAGATTTAGCTAAGTTTCTTTTTTTTCTTATCATGTTGTTAGTATATTTTTAATTTTTTTAAAATTTATATTTAAAATATATTAAAACGCTTTTTATGTTTATGCCTTTTCTGCACTTCGCATAAAACTATTTACATCAAAAAGGAATATTATAGCATGATAGGAAGATATGTATGCATGTAATGAAATTGGCTGGATTTTTTTAGCACAACTATTTTCTATTTTAAATATTTCAAAGATTTGACTATTAAATATTTGCTATTCAGAGAATAAGTAGAAATTATTTTGATATGTAACCTTTCTTTGTGCTTTGCTTTTCACTTCTCTCTGTTTTCACATGTCAAACTTTCATTCTTCTTCTGAAACTGAAATAAAGTAACTGGTTTATTGACATTTAACCACTGTGTTATCAACATTTAACCACTGTGTTATTAAACATCACACATAAAATTATTACTGTGTGGAGTCCAAAAAGATAGAGTTTTCAGTAATTGCACACTGCTTAAAAAACTGGAAATCACTGGATTCACAATGTTGACATTGTTTCAAATAATTTGCAAAGATTGTTTTGAGAAGACAGGATAAAGGGAGCTTTCAACTCCATTTTTCAGCACTCTTATAATCTTTTTCTCCCACCAGCTTCCCAAAATTTCCTACTTCTGTGCAGAATCATTTCCTAAACCAAAATTTCAACGTGACTTCACAAAGTCTGCTCAAATCATCAAGAGAGGAAATGCAATTCAGAAAGAAGGGCAACACACATTTTTTTTTTAATGAACTGCTTTGAGAATAGCACAGAGCATGATTTTAATTTTTTAAATCTACAGTAACTACTTAGGTAAATAATAGGAAATCAGGCAAGAAGCTATGTAATTAAATAATTAGAACTAGAAACGTTATTAAACTTTTGTCCTAAGTTTTGCGAACCCTGCCAGGAGGAGTTTCCTTATGAAACAAAACAGATAATTTTCTCCAGAAAGATCCAGCCCTAAACATAACAAGTGAGCATTAAGAAAAATTTAGGAAAGTTGAAAATCAAGAAAATGCAACAAAAATCAGACAGAACAATAGCCTGATTTTTATTAGCAAGAGTTCCAAAGTCTTAGAACAACAGATTGGAAAGACCATATATGTTGCCCTGTACAATATTGTAGAAAAATGTTTAGCCTTTATTTGCCTGCTAAGAATTTTTAGCCACCTAAGCAAAATACTGCCTTTCAAGTATGCTGGTAGAAGTGGGATATAACTTCTGCAAGCCTACTTGATTAGTAGGGTTGTCAGATCCCCATAAAAGTGTATCTGCCATTCTTTCAAGGCGGGGGAAGGGGAACCTGACATTCCTGTAACTTTCCAGTTCCTTACACAAGGGGGAAAGGCTACTATAAATTATATTAGGATAATTTTTGCCTTCCTACACTTTTGTTTTCCACTTTCTATCACATTCCTCTGAAAGGCCTCTTAGGGTCCTTCTCTATTCTTCGAGACAAATGTTACCAAAACATATTTACACCTATGGATTGGCTAAGGGCCATCACAAGACCAGGGTGGGGTCTGGTAACCTTAAAACTATCTGTATTGTTTGGAGAATTTTAGAACTTGCTTTTATTTTGTCCTGCTATCACTTCTGCTCAATAAAAAGTATCCTGTTTGAAACTCATCATTTCAAGAGTTCTACTTTGTTGAAGTGGAAGGCGAGGGAGGGCCTGACAGGTGGCTTCACTGGTCATCACAGAAATCTACTTTGTGTTAGTGTTCCCATTGTTTCATTACTCATTTTGAAGGAGAAGCCAGTTAAAATGAACTTTATCCTATTGGGAGGAAGCCTATAGCCTGCACAGCTTTCTGTTGCACAACATAAAATTTGGTTCTCAGGAACCATAGCTGTCATTTACAACAACCTCCAGGGTGGACAGACCATAGACCTTCTAGATATTAGCCACTGTGTCTCACACAGATCAGCACATAGAAACAAAAATAAATCATACATGTTGCACAGCTGATATCATTCATGTCCTCCTTAGCAAACAGAGGGTAGAAAATAAGGCTTTTTAAAATAGAATTTTGCTTCAAAGCCAAGAAGAACTGTGAATTTTAGGGATGGAATAAATTTGAATATAAAAGCCAAGACTGCAAAGTAGACTGGGAAGTCAAAAAACGGAAGGACAATGTCAAGAATACAGAATGGACATGCCCATTCAATCAGCTAGATGTGAGCTTGACTCAAGGGAGATAATATTTGGTTATTACACATATTGACTGCTGAACTCTGAATTTATGTAATAGTCATTAGGGAACTGAGCTATCAAATACACTGAAATTGTTAATTGGCAGACAATTAATAAGCAGCTTCATGCGATCTTGCATGAAGGACCAGATGTCTAATTAAATTATGGCCAAAGCTCATCAGAAACTGATGAGATAGGCATGGCAAGATCTAATAAGATTTCATAATTTTAACATTATTTGAATTGAGGGAGAAGAATGTCTGGGAGTATACTTTTGCTATATATACCATGTTTCTCAGAAAACACGACCCACCCCAATAATAAGCCCAACCCTACTTTTTTGGGGGTGGGCCTAATTTTGCCCCTACTCCGAAAATAAGCCCAGGAGGGTGGAGGTGGGGTTCGGCTGCAGCTACAGCCTACTGGCCCCTTGGGGAAGCATTAGCCAAAAAGCCTCCATTCCGAACGCTGAAGTTTCGGAATGGAGGCTTTTTGGTGGAGAAAAATGGGGAGGGAGGACTGCCATCCTTCCCTCCATCCATGCTGAGCTCCAGATGGACACGCACGGACGGGCTCCAGGTGGATGCGCATGGCAACCCTGGGGCTCCGTTTTGCCTTCAGAGACCTGTCGGAAGGCATCTGCAGCCGATAAAAGAGTTCCAGTTAAAGGCTGCAGAAGCCTTCTGGCAGGCCTCTGAAGGCCAGGGCGATGCGTGGCAGCAAGCGGCCGCAGAAGAAGGGTCAGCAGCTCCTGCTGGGTGGGGCTGTTGGTTCCACCGCCACCAGGTGAGTGTGCCTGCAATTCACATCACGAAGAATGGAGCGAGGTGGTGGGGGAGTGGAGGGTGAAGCAACGTAGGGGGTGCGAAGCTGCCCCATGTGCTCTGCGCCAACTTACTTAAAGATGCTTCAGCCAAGGCACCCATGCCAAACTCCCCCACCCCACCCCACCCCCAGGGCAGCGACATCCCTTCACTAACCTACTTTCCAGGTCTGTTCTCCGCTGTGCGTGCAAAAAGTCTGTGGGACTACAGTAAAAAAAAAACAACACCGTAGTTCAGACTTTCCAACTTCTCATGGAAAAAAAAAAGATCTCGCGAAGTTGGAAGGTAAAAAAAATACTCA
>JANHFL010003062.1:43024-53832 GCA_032468155.1 Oxyrhabdium leporinum
CTGCTTTCCCGGTCCGTTCTCTGCTGCATGTGCAAGAGGTCTGTGGGACTATGGTAAGTTACTCGCGAGATCTTTTTTTTTTCATGAGAAGTTGGATGGCTGGGTTTTTTTTACCGTAGTTCCACAGGCTTCTTGCGTGCGCAGCGGAGAACGGACCCGGAAAGCAGGTTAGTGAAAGGATGTTTCTGCCCTGGGGGTGGGGGGAAAATTAGGGCATCCCTTGAAAAAAGGGCCTAGCCGTTTTTTCGGGGGGCAAAAGAAAATAAGACCCAGTCTTATTTTCTGAGAAACATGGTATATGTATATAGTCACACACCATTTACTAACCTAACCTAAACAAGCATTGGGGTTTGAAAGCCAAGCATACAGTATATAACAAGACCACCATGCACTTTCTAAAATCTAAGTGTTGAAGACAATTAACAGAGGAGCTATAACTGAGAACCCACAGAAGCAATACTTGGTGCTGCAAGCAAAACTAGAGAAAAATAGGGCCCTGAGATCCTCCATAATATCTGTGGACAGATAAATTTCTACTTATTTGTCTTTGGGAAAGAAAACAATTCTCTAAAAGTTTCCTAGAGATGGAACATACCAGCATGACATTTTAAAAAAAATTCTGCACAATTTAAAGGGATGTTTTTTTTTCTTCTGTGCTATAGCAGCATAACCTACATTGGCAGCCTAATCACCATTTTGCACTCTTCATTATGCTTGAAATACAACTTTTTTCTAGGACATCGTTGGAGCAAAGTAGTGGCTATCACACATATCCATTCATACACAAACACTGGTTGAATAATGTTTGGAAAAGCAAAGTGACCTACTTTTTTGAAGAATGAGTCAGAGAAAGAAACACTTCTGATATTTTTTCAAGAAAATGTTTTATGTGCAGACAGACTAAAGAGAGCTGGTTAGAAAAAAAGTGAGATACAAATAAGATAAAGCAATACCTGAGAAGGTGCTGTCCTGACTTCTTTCATAGCATCATCTATTTGTTTCAGCTCCTCATAGCGATCTCTGGATTCCCAAAGTGGCTTGAGCATCACTTCTTCAACTTCTGGAAAAAGCTAACATAATGGAGAAAGAAAAGTGAACAGTGTTGATTATCATTGATTAAAAAAATATTCTAACATTATACTGTTTATGATAGAGAAGGATTGGGACTAGGACCCTGGGAATTGGACACCTGTATTTTATAAAAGCCTGAGAAAAAAAATATTAATTAAAAAAAAAAAGATAAGTTGCCTTATTAAATGAGGGCACCCTTTTAGTTAGTCAAATGGGATTTGATTATATATTCCAAGTCCCTTACCCTTGTTACAGTTTCAAACATTGGAACAAGAACAAATTTGAGGAAGCCAATCTGTGCTGTTGGTTTGGTCACTTTGTCTCGGTCCATAAAAGGTGCCACTGGAAGGCCTTCAGACTTTTCCCGGTCACTCTACAACAAATATAACAATGTATTATAGGAATGTTAATACACAAACCATATCATTTATACATTTTAGTTATATATCTAATGCAATGTATGTAACCTGCCTTTTAGTCCAAGCAGGATTTCCTAATTGCTGCTCAACCAGAGAAGAATTATAGTTTCAGAACAAGAGTCCCAACTTATAACAGTGTCATAAATATCTCCGAAATGTCCACCCCTCATATCTGGATGGAGCAGTGTAATGTAGAGAAGAGTGACCTAACCCTTTCCTACGGATGCATCGTTTTCCCACTGGAATCATCTCTGATTGTTACTCATGCGTGTCTGGAGACTGATGTGTACCTACTTCCAAATGAAGTACTAAATTAGGCCCTGCATCAGTTTTTTTTCTTCAAAATTAAGTCCACATCAAAAGTACTGTGAATAAATATACAGGTGATGCAGATTAATTGAAAGAAGACATAATCTCTTATGAGCTGCTATTCTTTTCTGATTTTATACATTTATATTACAGTATGTATAAATGTCTGCCTACAAATGCACAAATATTTATACATACTGTAATATAAATGTATAAAACCAATTAATCTGTGACAAGGTTATGGCCTCCAAAAGAGAGGTCCAGTAAAGTGATCTTTCAGAACTAACTTGACTATTCTACCATATTAAAAACTACCAGACTTTCCTCTCCTTTCTTTCTCTTAACATCATTTCACTGATTACAGGCTTAGTTATGTAATTCAGCACCTACCACTTGACCCACTTAGGCTTCCTTAGCTGTGCTTTCTATTGCCTCAAGTCTGACCTGTTTTGAGTTTCAAATTTTTTTATATGCTGAGCTGACTGGCAGCAACAACTCTCAAGAAAGAACAACCAGCTTTCCATTAACATTTACACTATTTGGCTATTATCATCTTTCTAGGTTGCAAAGTGCAGCAATCTGCAGCTAGACACAAATCTTACTGAAAGTATTTTTTTCAACGTAGCGGACCCACAGTCAGTCCAACATATTTTTCTAGTAAAAACCAAAGACAAAATGGTGTCCCAAACCTCCCACTCCATCATCCAAGTGCAGAAGGCAATTGGCCTGGCTGCCGAATCTTAGTGTAACAATAACCAGAACACAACATCTACTGTCTACCCTAGAGGGAAGCTAGCTAAGTTTTGGTATGATGGGAAAGACAAGTTGATCCTTATGTGAAAGGGAGCTTGTGTGGGGATTGCCTATGCGGCTATTCCACTATCCTGGTATCCACTACCACTTTCTCATTATGCTTTATAACAGAACCAGTCCTGTGATTCTAGCATGGCCGCATTGTTATTGAATAGACTTCAGTGGAACTTAAAAATATAAATTATTATGGTGTAACCATGTATCTTTTTACCTGCATAAAATATTCTTCCAATAAGCAGTCCACCCATGGTTCTGCTATTTCCATTGGGCGAACTTCATTGGAGATATCGCAGCACTTGATCAATATCATCTTCAACTGAAAACAGCAAAGCAGTTTACAATGTGAGATCTTTATTTTATCTGCCAGTATTTCCTCCACTTTGTTGTGGAAAGTCAGTAGTGAAATTAATACCAGAACCAATAAGATTTGTTTGAAACAATGCGCCCTCTGTAATGATCCCTGTATAACAGGAGGGCCCCCCAAACCAGCCTTTGTTCTGGTTGCCTGGACCTCCATTTAACTGAAGAGAGTAAAAGCATATTTTTACATATCCACCAAGCCATGGCAGCCTGTCCTCAACTCATCTGCTTTCTTGTTCACTGTAGAAGTTAAAACGATAAAAACTGATATTCCACAAAATGGTGATATGAAGTTCAGCATTTTGAACATGGACAATAAATGGAAATTCTATGGTCTACCAAAGGTTTTACTACTATAACTCCCAGCAGTTTAAATAAGCACAGCTAATGTAGGGTTGTGGGAAGCTGTGGTTCAGAATCATCTGAAGGGTCACAGATTCCCCACACATAGGTAGGATTGCTCTGAAATAGTTATATTATTATTCCTGGCCCAGAATGAGACAAGGTCAGCTTCATGGGAACTGTGGTTGCCAAGCTATTCCAGGGATGCTATAAATAATTATTGGAAAAATCTCAGTTTTAAGGCTTATTAAGCATTTTTCATGCATTTTTCTATCTCTAAATGATAAGAAACCACAAGGCTGGAGTTTTTGGATGCCTGGAGGTTCCAGGAATGCAAAAAGGTTGTCAGGTTGCCCAATCCTGAAAGCAAGATTGTCTCTTTTTATTGATCTTTAAGCTGAGTTGGAGAATCCTTTCCATCTGAATAAAAGCTAAATGTAAAGAAAGAAAGAAAAGCATCTTACCTGAGTTACATGTTCCTCATTTGAATAGGCAAACTCATCTAAGGTTTTTTTGAAAGTATCCAGTATTTCAGCATGCCGTGCCATGTCTGTTGCTAGGATTAATGTAATTATCCCCTATATTGTTTAATAAAAAAGAAGAAACAATTTATGCTTCTTGAAGTAGACTTATTCTAACTTTCCATGTATTATCACCCCTTGTTCAATTTTCCCATTTTTGGACATGACATATTCTGAAGAAGGAAGCAATTTTGAGGAAAAACATAGAACAGAACTTTGCTGAAACTCTATGCTAGGAGTTTTTTTTAATGAGCTATGAGCTCATTATCTTTATCTAAATGAGCTATTTATCTTTTTTTTTAATAAGCTATGGAAGGCAAATTTGGATCAGGTCTATAATCACAATGATAAGTAAAAGTGTCTTGGAACTTCTATTAGCCACACAAGGCAAAACATGTACATGTATTTTGCCCCCCTTTTCTGCATGGCAGGAGGGTTGACCTGACTTTGGTGCTCTGGCATGAACTGAGAACTACTTTTAACAAAACATCAAGAAACTGTGTAGCATAACATGTTTTTTTACATTGTTTTGTGATTTAAAGCATAATGTGATTTTTTTTACTAATGTGTGTTATGTTATGTTACACTGTGCTATATCTCTTTAGCATTTTTAGGGCTTTTACCAAAAAACAAAACTTGCAATAAAACCAGTTAAATATATTAACACATTATAATATAAAAAACTATAATATTTTTCCAAATATATCTGCAATATCCTTCACCAAACTGGCACCATTTCCTAGTCGTGTTAAACTACAACTAAGAATTATTCCTATTATGATAACTAACAATGATGTGCATTGTATCTAATCTAATTTAAAGGCACCAGCTTGTCTAAGAGGTATACTTATTTCATTAGCTTTGACTGTTGATGATGCTTCTATTGAATTTCTCAAATGAGAGATGCTGACTATCAAGGATTCCTAGGAGAATAATATTTTATTTTATTCCACCTGCTCCTAATCACCAGGCTCTGTACCATCCTTTGATTATTATTTCTACCAGTAACTCAGGGTGGAGAACATGCTCATCACACTATCTTCCTTTGCAATAGTGGCAAATATCTATAGCTCAGGTGTAGGATGAGGGTGAAGGTTCGTTCTCCGAACCAATCCACAAGCTTGGAGAATGAACCTTCACTAACTTCTATTTTTCCCA
Organism: Oxyrhabdium leporinum; assembly: GCA_032468155.1. NCBI lineage: Eukaryota > Metazoa > Chordata > Lepidosauria > Squamata > Cyclocoridae > Oxyrhabdium > Oxyrhabdium leporinum. Next base: position 48,018 of record JANHFL010003062.1, read on the forward strand.
TAACAGCAATCCTGGGGAGACTGGATGGTGATGGTGGTTTGAGCTGAGATAGAATGACTAGCCCAAAATCATCCAGCTGGCTTTCATGCGAAGACAGGACTAGAACTCATGGTCTCCCACTTTCTAGATACCTTAACCATTAGACCAAACTGGCTTTCTTGCTATGTTTTACCTTCTAGCTCTAGACTCTGAAAACTTTTTATCAAAGTTACTCTTGGCATGCTCAAAAATCTAGTCCTCTGTTTCATATGTTTCAGAGAGCATTTGAAACACTTCAGTAAAATAGGTTCAGATGTTAAACTCTCAAATTTTCAACCCATGGAAATAACATTTGGGGAATCTCTGGCCATCCATATACTGTATTTCTAACATCATGCATGGCCATCACAGCAGCTGAAGCAGCTTCTTGGATGAGAAGCGAAATGTCTTCACAGAAAAATAAGAAAGTCCAATTGCCTCTTGAAAAAGCACCTTTGGGACGACTATGACCTGGATGACTGAGAATCTTCACAGATATCAAGCCTGGCCAATAGAAGTTTAGAGCATTGTAGTTAAATATAATTTTGAGGGACATAGTCTTCTTAATCCTGAGACAGACCAGCTGAGTTCAGTTGCAATTCTCTGTGAACCTATACCTTTGAACCCATACCTGTCTGATCTGTTTGAACTGTTCCTTATCAAGATTGGATAAAATGTTGCATTCTGGCTGTGCAAGGATCTGGAAAGCCACTGCACAGTGATGATTCTCTAGTGGAGAAATGTCATTGTAGCGCACAGCTAGCTCAGTTCGTGCATTGATCTGGTACCTGAAATAAACCAAAAGCATAAACAGAAATGTGCTAAATTCGTTTATTTCTACAGTGAAATCAAAAACAAAGAACTGGGAAAATAATAAGTTCCAGGTGAAATGTAGAAAACAGAATGTGAAAATAAGATGTGGAAAAAAAACCCATCTTAAAACTTAATACATCTCATATGGCATATGCTTTCATGGATTTCCTCTCTTCTGCTCTCGATTCCAGATCACCACAGCATCCTTGGTCTTTGTGACTGCTCTTAAGAAAGACTTTGGAGGTAATACTGATGGATGCAGTGAAAGGGAAGCAGGAAAGCCATATAGTCCAACTGTCTTTCTGTACATATCAGGTTTGGATTAGAATTACACAGTTAGAAACTGGATCTAACAGCGAGGTAGACATGTGCTTAAAGTGCAGTTTTGTATGCTCTACTGCTACAGCAGTTATGACTGCAAAGAGGAAACTGCTTATTAAACTAAATCCTGCAATAGTAAACCTGCAGCAAAAATAACTAAGCTTTATCTATGTGTGTCTGAGTATCTGTGCATGCAGGTATATACTTTTATTCTTTTATGTTGGGAATTAGCTTTCCATTAGATCTTGAACTATAGCATTTATTTATATATCTATTTATTCCAATACATATTCTTTATTTTAAGCATTTAGTTTTCTACCTTTGAGTTTCTGATAGCTTTTAAAACAATATACACAGAAGAAAGGACCAATATGAGAAGAGAAACAAAGATTCAGTGGGCAGTCAGTTACAATGGGCTTTAGTGTTACATCTGTTTCAGATCTCTCTTGAACTAGCAATTATTTATTTTTTTAAAAACCCACAATCTTTTTCAAGGGGTAAAAAGAGATACAGGACATAATCATAAGCCAGTAAACATATACAGTGCCAAGATGTGTCCTAGGAATCAATGTTTCTCAGAAAGATTCATGGAATCACATGTAAAAATGTGGTACTTGCCATTCACTAATGTTCACCTTCTGATACAATTTCCCTTTAAGTTCAGGTTGTTGCCTTTTGTCCAAATGCCATCTTTTCACTTCTCCCAATTTAATTCTGCTGCTGTTGCGCTTGGGAGGTAAAATGTTTACAGTACGCTTTCAATACCATCACCCATTAAATATATAGCTAATTTGGAAGCTACAATGGGATGTGTTCTGTTTCATTTTTGCAATGCTCCTTCATTTTTTTTACAATCCAATTAGCCATTTCAATGCCATGTAAATACAAAAGTGCAATTATGTTAACATTTTTGTTATTAATCTTTACAATTCTGTAAAGATATGCGCCCAAAGATACAGTCATCATGTGTTGTCTGATCTGGATGCTTTAGTAACGCAAACCAATTATAACATGTTACTTCCTTCCTCAAGATTGTTTCTTAAAATACATTTCTTACTCATACATATAGAGTGACACATACTTTTATAAATACATTACCACACAGCTTTAAAAAACATGTTTGAAGCCAAGGGCCAAAGTAGATCACATTTATTTTTCCCAGATGTAATAAAGGTGTATGCATATTATAATTTTTTTTCCTGATTTCACCATGTGGTCCCATTTGAGGTTTGATTAACTTCCTCTTTTAAAAGATGTATTAGTGGCTACTCTAATTTGCTTAATTTTTAAATCCCAGCAGATTATTATATCCCGTTATTGTAAATAGCCTGAAATTAATATCCTGTGTATATTTACCAGCTGAGTGAAGTAAGTTTCATAGGTACCATGTATTACAGGAAGACAACGAAAGAGCACACTTTAGTGTATATTTTTTGCAAAGCAAGTTGAAAGGGTGTTTTTTTTCTTTCCCCTGGTGCCAAAATAATACATACAGCCTTTAGTATTATACATTTCAATTTAGGCAGTGCATTTTCTATTCCACTCTTTGTTGTGGCCACTAGCTGCCAGCAGAGCTGGTGGCAGACTCGGACGTTGAGGAGGTTGAGGAAGAACATGGGCCAGTTCTGGAGCCTGGGAAAGGCTCTGATGAATGCTCAGCATTGGACACAGAGATAGAGTCAGAGCCATCTGGCATTTCCAAGCCTGAGAGGTAGCTGCCTTTGGAGTCAGAGATGAGTGAGGAGGAGGAATAGCTGGGGCCTATTCCAGATGTGTGTATGCACAGAGCAGATAGGAGAAGTGAACAACGGGACTTCTGATAGTGACATCACAGTGAAGTGAAACGTGGAAACGGGGCTCCGTTATTCCCACCTGATTTCACCTGTCTGGAGACCCTCAATGGGTATTGTTAACCCTGGAGGAGTTAGCGAAGATAGAGGGGAAGCCCCAAAGACTGCGTGGAGAAAGGCAATTGCCTGCTAGAACAAGGGGAAATCCCTTGAAGTTGACAGGGGAGAAGACAGTCATAATGGCCGACCCGAAGCTGTGACAGCTTGGTGAGAGAAAGGAAGACAAAAATCAAAGAGCAACGTGGCTGTACTGGGTAAGAAGTCTCTAATCTGCTGCAAAGGATTTCACCCCAAAGGATTTTCCACCCCAGAGTAGAAAAGAGTGAAAGTGGGACTCAAAAAAAGGGGTGGAGTAGGATCTCCACTCCACAAGAGTGGCGGTGACCAAGTTTGCAGAGCTACTGACACCTCCGGAAAGAATAACAGAACAACTATAAAGAAACAAAGATTGAGTTAGAGGAAAGCCTAGACTGAATATTTGGAAAGAACACTATTTTTTTAAAACTACTAGAAACACGTTTATTATCTTTGCGGGATTGAAGTTGGATTTACAACGCTCAAGGAGAGTCTGGACAGCTTTTAAAAAAAAAGTAAAGTGCCACCTACTGACTAGAAGAGGACATACAAAAGGGAAGTGACTGATTCAAGACTTATAAATATTACAAAGACCCCTTAAAGGCTCCTGTGATACTCAGAGAGAATATTAACCAACTTGAATGTGGGAGAGTGAAGACTGATCTTGGAAACTGTACATCTGCTGACTGGATGGCTTTTGGGGCCTTGGTGGATTACAAATCTTAATTTTGAAAAAGATTTCCTAAGGATTACAACAAGAAAAGTGTGGACTAATTTAACATGAACTATAAATTTGACTGTTGAAGGAAGAAGAAATGGGAAAAAACGCCTACCCTTAGGATTTACATGTAATTAACCGTCACTGAACAACACTGACTAAGTATTGATGATTGCATTACTAACTTTATTATAATTAACTTTGTAACTTAACTTATTAACTTTGTAATCTAAAAGAGTTATATATGGAGATATATTCTTATTAGACTGTGGGTTTAACTTTATCAAATCTCTTTACTAATCTTTACTATTTTTACTAACACTATATTAAAGAGTTGAAGGTGGTATACCAAGGGGTGTAGGAAATAATCCTTAACAGTGTAAAAGCAATTACTGTGTCTGTTAGCTTGGAGAAGCACCTTTTGATTATTAGAGATGACAAGCACATCGAACATATCAAAGATAGGAAAGAAAGCTTCATCAACTCCCTTATCAGCAACATCATCACCATCTAATCAATGATCAATAGAAAGTATGCTAGGCCTGGAGAAGTCAAGCTCGATGCAGACTATGCAAGCGATCCTACTATTGATCCAAGAAGCAATGACCAAGAGCCAGAAAATCATGAGGAAATAAAAAATGAAATGGGGGAGATGAAGGAGGATATATGCAAAATGGATGAAAAGATAGGGAACATCCAACAAACAATAGCAAAAAATGAACAGAAAATACAGAATATAGAAATAAAAGCCGAGCATACAGAAAAAGATGGAAGAAATGGACCAAAAACAATCCCAGGCCAATAGAGAACTAGAAGAGACAATAATCTTTCTTGAGATGGAAAAGACAGCTTTTTATTTGAAATTTCAGAATACCATGTTTCTCAGAAAACACGACCCACCCCAATAATAAGCCCAACCCTAATTTATTTGGGGGGTGGGCCTAATATTACCCCTACCCTGAAAATAAGCCCAGGGGGCATGGCCATGGCCAGCACAAGTGGCGGCACGGGCACGGGGCGGGGAGCGAAGCCAGTAGCTCCGTGGCCAGGTGATTTGCTTTTTCCCTCTTTTTGGGAGGCTTGCAGAAGGATTGCAAGGCAGCACCAGCACTGGCATGGGGGAGGCAGGCAATCCAGATGTCCCGTGTTGGTGCTTGTTCAGTGCAGCCACAGGCAAGCCAGGAGACAGTGGGATGAAGGGGCCGGTGCATTGGGATCGCCTCTGCCTCCCCCATGCCTCTGCCTCCACCTGCTGCTGATGCCACCATGCAAGCCTCCCATGAGGAAAAAGGGGGAAAAAGTAAAGCGGTTGGCTGCGGAGCTGCTGGCTTCGGGAAATGGCCCAACAGGCAGAAGCGCTGCGCCCAGAAAGAGATGGGCAAAAGTCATTCTGCGCTGAAGCAGAGGCATGGGGGAGGCAGAGGTGATATGAACACGCTGCCCACTCCTTCCCATTGTCTCTCGGCTTCTCAGCGGCCGTGCCAAAGAAACACCAGCACAGGGCATCTGGATCCCCTGCCTCACCCATGCCTCTGCCTGTTTCTGGTGCTGCCACGCAAGCTTCCAGCAAGCCCCCCATGAGCTAGGCAGCTGGGATCACCTCTCCTCCCCCTCCATGCCTCTGCCTTCCATTGCTGTCGGTGCTGCAGCAGAGAGAGAGAGAGAGAGAGAGAGAAAGAAACAGCAGAGGGTAAGCGGGTAAGGGGACCAAGCCTCCCCCGCCCAGAAGCAACATGCAGCCTCTCATAGTAACAAGAATTGCAGGCAATTCTGGAAGATTGTGAGAAGCAATTGTGCCTGCAATTCTCGTTACTGTGAGAGGCTGCATGTTGCAAAGAAGAATGAAGCGAGGCAGTGGGAGGGTGGAGGATGAAGCAAGGCAGGGGGCGCAGAGCTGCCCCATGCACCCCATACCAGCTCACCTAAAAACCCTTCAGCCAGGTCACCCATGCCAAACCCTCACCCCCACCCCACCCCCCCAGGGCAGCCACATACCTTCACTAACCTGCTTTATTTATTT
>JANHFL010003062.1:84927-96358 GCA_032468155.1 Oxyrhabdium leporinum
AGAGAGAGAGAGAGAGAGAGAGAGAGAGAGAGAGAGAGAGAGAGAGAGAGGATATCTGGAGATGGTTATTTGACCTCCAATTGAGTTGCTGCTTTTTTAAAAATAGTTTTATGATTTATTATTTTATACTTAATTTTATTGTTGTGACCTGCCTAGAGTTGTATTTAAGATGGGTGGTTATACAAATATTTTAAATACATAAATACACAAAATAAATTTATTGAAATCTGCCAAAAAGACAATCTGGCCCTATTTATCTACTCAGCATTAGTTGGGACTACATAAAATCCAGGTTTATCCCTAAATTGGAGAAAAGCAGTATACTAGGTTTCTGATATACTATACAAAAGTTCAGGTTATTTCTGAACCCCTGCAATAATACAAACTGATCTTTATTTAACTGTTGCATGTTGAAGTGATATTTCAGAATCTTTTGTTTATTTTCTCACTCATCAGGGTTTGAGAAATCAAGAAAAGTCACAGACCAAAGGTGTTAATAAACTGTCTCTCAATAATGGCTTGCCAGATGATCTGGGAAACTAACAGAAATTGCTGAAGCCAGTTATTTAGTAGTAAAAATAAATATGTGGTTTCTACATATTGTTCATAGATGAATAAACACTCCCTCAAGTGAAACTCACTTCCTAGTGATTTAATAGACACATCCATGATTTGCCATGCCATTTTAAATGATCTTCTCTCTAATTTCCTAATCTAGCCTACAGCTCTGAAAGTCCAATTGTTTTTTTTTAATTAAAATGTGACATATGCTATAAAAGATATGTAAAGACAAAATTATATGTCTGTGCATGTGAGTATTGCTTTTAAATGCTAGGATTTGAATACAAGGTCCTTATATAAAGACAAAATGAATAGCCATCCATCTGTATTTCATAAATATATGTGTTTTAGAATTTCTGCAAGTTGTGAGCACTTAAAACATAACACCTTCAGATTAATCAAATTATGGATCAGTACCGATACAATCAGTACCGATACAAATTATCTTTAGCAATGTATTTTCCATGAAAAGTTACTATTTTAAATAACTGTAATATTTAGACCTATTGTCATGAAGCAAGAACTATTATGCAGAAATTGTTGAAATTAATAAATAATTAAATGCTTACATGAATGAGTTAAACTTATTGAAAACACATTCAAGATTATGTGCTTTAAAGCATGTGTTTCATTCAAACTCATTTTCTAATATACACTGTATACATAAAATATAGTATATTATCTTTTTATTTTTGAAAAGATTCATCTGTGATGATGGATGTGAATCATAGAAAGTTTTAAGCTAAAGCAAAGTTTCAAAATAGATTCATCCTGTGCAAGAGATTTGTTATTTACTGTAGTTCAATAAAACAAACAAAATTATAAGCAGCAAGTTTAGCCCAAGCAAATACCTTTCATTTATTCAAAAAGGAAGCAATTCCCTATTTTTGTTAGAAATCCAAGAACTATACCAGAACAAGAAGGGCTTTCAATTAAAAGTAGCATAAAAGAATTTTCTGCTTACCGTCCACCAGATGATATAAAAGGCCAAACCAAGAATAAATTGTGTATCCCACATTCACCGCCTCTCAGTATTTGGCACTGGCTGATGCTTACATGAGCATGACAAAGTCCTATAAAAACAATCCAGTTTAAAAAAAAAAGGGAGGGGGAATCCCTGCCCTAGATATTGTACTTTCTGTCCCTCTCATTTTCTAAATTTACTTGCAAAACTTAAAGTTATTTAGTCACAAGCTACATGCATTGAATTAAATGAGACTTACTCCTAGGTAAATATATGTAACTTTAGTCCTAGGACATTCTAATCCAGGGAACAGTCAACTACAGACTGATGTTTTTAATGTAATAAAACAGCGAGGACGTATGTTTTTATAACCCAACAGCATAGTAAAGATATACAGCTAGCAGTTCCTCTTGTCTTAAAGAGACAAAGGTCTCTTTTCCTGAATCCACATTAACTATTTATGCAATTCCAGGGTCCCATATCAGTAACTGAAACAGGAACAATTTCAACTACTGAAATTTGCAAGGTATTCTACAAACTTGGCCACAACTGCTTGAAGACTTCTAGGTATTACCAAGTTTTTCTCTTTTTCCCTTGTGGATTTCTCATGTAACCTTCAAGGAGAGTTCAGTAGGTGAAGTTTTCCTCATCACTGCCTGCTATGCAACCATTTGACAGCTGTATCCCTCCTATTAAACTTACAGAACCTCTGCCATAAAAAGTTGGCAACTTCAATAAAGGAAGGTATTATTTTCTCCCAACTCATAGCTGGAAAATTTGCTTATTTTATCAAAAGATCCTTAATAGGAGACATGTGATTGGAATCCAGAATGTTAAAATTCAGGTCAACATGCTTGTATTTTTCCTGTTGCACTTCTCCACCTATATGTTATTTTTCATGCTGTAAAAGATGTCATAAGTAGTTGAGGGGAGGAAGAGAGGCCTCTACTATTTGATCATGCTTTCAACCAATAGCCAAACAACTGTAGGCTATGCAGTTTGTTTGTTGCTTTGATTTAGTCTGCTTGTCCATCTGCAAGAATGCCAGAATTTTAATTGCTACGGTGATTCCGTCCATTTGATATATGTTTAGATGCTTCTCTCTATTGGGGATAGGTTAAAATTAAAAAGGGAAAAAAATCAATCTTTTCTTGCTCATTACTTTTTTGAAAAGCAGAGATCAAGTCATCTAATGGCTGATCAGATTTTTGCAGCTCAGATAAAAGTAGCCTTGGTATTAATGTGTCTGCATGTAAGCACACCAGTCCACATACATTAAAAAAAAACACCCTTGGACATTTTTTGACTTGATTTGCTGATTTTCTGTATATCAATGTTGTGGCAGCGGAGAGAGGAAAGAAAAAAAAACCTGCTTCTGTGTTTTATCAATCTCCTATATCACAAATATTGTACAGTTGCAATACCTTTTTCTCTGTGATATGTTATTAAATTGTAAAGACAAAATACAAGTAGTCCTTGACTTACAACAGCTCATTTAGTGACCATTCAAAGTTACAACGGCACTGAAAAATGTGATTTATGACCATTTTTCACAGTTACCATCTTTACAGCATCCCCATGAGGTGATCAAAATTCAGATGCTTGGCAAGTGGTTCATATTTATGACTGTTGCTGTATCCCAAGGTCACGTAAACAACTTTTGTGACCTTCTGACAAGCAAAGTCAATTGGGATGCCAGATTCACTTAACAACCGGGTTACTAACTTATCAGCTGCAGCAATTCACTTAATAACTGTGGCAAGAAAGGTTGTAAAATGGGGCAAAACTCACTTAACGAATGTATCACTTAACAACAGAAATGTTGGTCTCAATTGTGGTTGAGTTCTATATAGGACTACCTGTATAGAAGCAATGGTGAGAAATCTTGAGATGGTTATAAATGGGAGACATTGATGTCTGGGACTCATTAATAAGGGAGAGTGTTGCAGTACTTTCCAGAAGGGCTTATGTGACAGTGAACATTTAGAAAAGCATATATCGCAAGGGTAGAGGATAAAGAATATTCACTGTATTGTGTTTCTAGATAATGCTTTTATTCTAGAATCAGTTTGATGAAACACAATTAATCCATCAACCAATAAATTTCCAAATAACAGCATGATCAGATTGCAGTGAACATGTACCATGTCCTATATGAATAAAATTGTGGATGGTGAGATGCATTACAGTACTTCAAAATTTCCAAGCAGAGGCATTTCCTCATGTTATTTAAAAAGAAAGTCATTGTGATCCTTAAAAAATTTGGACAAGGCTTCAGAAAAACACTTTCAGCATCCCTCAATTGTTGACTTCTAGATGTGTTGGGAATTTCCAACAAATATGTAAATTCGCTTCTCTGGAAAAAAATTGAACAGTTAATTCATTTTGGAAGGCAGGAAGGCAGGAAGGCAGGAAATCTGTCCTTACTGAAAATATATCAGCATAAAAAGTAATTTTCTCTAGATAAAAAGATTTTTGGTGTAAGCATAAATAAATTATCCTTTCATAAAGGTGTAGATGAACTGTGTAGGAAAATTTAGCTTAAAAATGTACTGAAAGTCAGTGAATCTGCTGCAAAGGTTGTATATGGGTTGCCTAACCCATATACAACTGCCTGCTATATTCTGAATTTTCATCAGAGTTTTCCAAAGACAACCCATAGAGTGCCTGGCTGCAATCTTCCTTAGAGTGGTTAAGGTATTCTTATCTACGTAGCTGTGAAAATATCTGTGGTAATCCTGTTGCACTTTTGTAATAACAATCCGCTGGCAGCGAACAGTAATTTTCCATGTATAATTCCTTTTTATTGGTATCATCCAATCTGTGGCCCAGGAAGAGGGAAAGTGGATGTTTTTATGACCTTTTGGTTCAGTGAGAATTTATGACCAACTATGATAGTGTTCAAAGCATTATTAGGGAGAACAAGTAATGATCCTGTTAGGTGGTCCCTTGTGTGTGCCAAAGTATCTGTTTAGGCCATTCTTTGGACTATCTCACTCACTAGAAAGTGACAAACAACATGTGGTTTCCATGCAAACCTTTTCTCTATTTCTGCTCACTCAAACATGCACTCATGATTTCCCCATGGTTGGGAGACCACAGTTGTAGGTTTTTTCTCCCCATAAAATGTCAAGATTTAAATAATTCAAAAGTAATGTATTTTTGTTTGTGATAATGGCAAATATCTGTAGCTCAAGCGTGGGATGAGGGTGGAGGTTCATTCTCTGAGCTTGTGGGTTGGTTTCCAAATTTTTTGTTACAGGCTAGGTGACATCTTCAGCAGAATTTAGGGGATATCAGTGTCGGTGTTCTTCTGCTTATAAGGTCAGTAAGTCTTGTGATGGGGAGGTCATGTCAGGTGAGGGTCACATCAGGTGAGGGTCTTGTGATGGATCATGTGATTGGGAGGTCATGTCAGGTGAGGATCATTGGGAGATGAAGTGCTTGTTGTGGGAGTGCGTGGGTTGGTTGAGGGGTTATTTGTTGTTGTTGGAATTGTTTTCAAACCTGGGGATTAGGGATGGAAACCGGATTTTCTCCCCCACCCTTCAGTAGCTTGAGAAAAATGCAGAAATTACTAATAGGTAACAGATGCAGGGTAAAACCCAGGTTTTCCCTCTGACTGCCTTGGATTTAGTCACTCTTGATCTGTGTGCTGTGCACTCCGCAAGGTCCCTAGCCTGACGTCAATGGAAGCCCTTCCCAGGATGAGTACATGATATTACACAGGGGCTCATGCTGTGGATGCAACACCTGCAGTGTGAGAACAAAGTAGTTTATTTAACCTTTTTTGCTTAAGTCACATTATCTCAGCCCTTAGATTTGGCCAGGAAACCAGTGTAAAATCTATTATGTTGTTCATGAATGCATGCTTTTACAATCAGAGCAGGATCTATATAAAAACACGAGAATTTATTCCTGCTGCTTATACCATTTTTTAATTCCCTGCATTTAATTCATTTTAAAAGATTAAGGGAAATTATTGGGGGTGGGGGGAAATGACCTTAAGACATTGGAAAACTGTTACTAATGTCAGAAAATACGTTGTTAGATGGCTAGCTGTGGTTTCCTCCCTGCACACCCAAATTTGTCATTCCAAAATGCCAGGAAAGATCACAATAAAGGAAATATTTAAACAGCACAATGTAGATATGTATGATCATGAAAAATCATTGTATTCTTGAACTGTCTTACATGAGTCAGTAGGACAGGATTGTGCATAAATATCAGAAAGAAAAATATATGCCCCTATTTCCTTTTCCACACTTATTCACTATAGCGGTAGTTTCCTATGCTTAGAGTGATCGGCTTGAGAGGAAGATCTGATGGGGTTTGGATTTTTTGTTTTTCTTTTATAGTGTTTGGAAAGGGAATCTGGGAAAGTGTTATCCTTTGCATAAATAAGACAACTCCTGCTGAACTGCCATTTTTTGAACAATTTCTCAATCAGAAATTTGCAGTCTTAGGGTCATTTAATTTCATAAGGGCCCTGGCCTAATTTCTAGACATCTGTGTCAGAGCTCAAATCAAACAAAGCAACTGTTTGAAAAAAAGGTAAAGATAATCAGATAAATAGGTATTTTCACTGACCAGTTGAAGTCTAGCCTTCAGCTATTGTTTCACCTTTGACAGTGTGGTTAGCAGCAGACATATGGTAAGTATTGTGTACCAGAACTAGAAGCCAGCATACTTTATCTCCTTCCACTTCTTCTTCTCCCTTCCCAAGGAAGTGAGATAATTCAGATGTTCCCACCCACATGTAAAATGGTTGTCATTTTGAAAGACAGAGCCAGAGTCAGAACAGTGATACTGAGTGTGGAGCCACAGAAGGCTTAGGGCAGGGCTGTCAAACTCCCAGCCCACGGGCCGAGTGTGTCACGTGCTGGCCATGCCCACACCTGGTTTAGCAAAGGGGAAAAAACACCTGGTATGTCACGTGACGCTGCCATGACAATGTGAGTTTGACACCCCTGCCTTAGGGCATTTAGAAGTTATTTAGATATATAGCTTCAGCTATGTCATTTGCCCCTCAATTGTCAGCATGAATGTTTGTAAATAACACACAATTAGTATCCCATGATGTCTCTTCAAAGGAAACTGGACCATGGAAGTACTGAAACATTTGAACCTTTCCCTCCAGTTAGAGAACTGCACATTAACAATATTTGCTTGAATCTGTCCTGAAGTGCTGGCTAAACTACTCTCAACTCATCTTGGAACTGGCTCAAGTACTTATTTTTCTTGAATTCTAGGGAAAACCCCCCTCATCTATTCTCCCAAGAGCTCTCTCTTAGATAAGAGTGTTGACAGTCATATAAGTAGTGCTCCATGGGTAGCTATATTGTTATAATAAATTGTCCCAGGGAAGCATAATAGCTCAGCGCTAGATATCTAAAAATCCAAAACACCTGGGAACAAAAGAGGAGTTTAGATCTTGAAGCAAGCAATGGCCACAAGGTCCATCAACAAAAATCATGTGGAAGAATGACATAATTAGATGACTTAGCTACCCAGCAAAAGGCAATATGGCAAGGTGATTTGCCCAGACAGCTCTCAGCAATCAATTAAAGTTTAATTAAGAATAAAGGATTCCTATCAGTGTCAATTTTAGAGCAACAATCAGGAAAGAAGCCAATGAAACAATTTTTGATCCCCCCCCCCCCCTTCAGCAACACAGCTGTGATTACACTCAGGCCTTTCTAGGCCAAAACATTAGGAAAAAGGATTTGCTGGCAGAATAACATTTTAAAAATAATAATAATCCAAGAACTATGTCACTATATAATTAAACAATATAGTCTTGGTGGCACATTACAAATTTGGCATAAAAGTGATGGGACATATCCTTAATATTCAGCAAACTCCTTGGGATTCTTCTGAAGTCGTATTTACCAACTGGATAAATTGGCTTGTATCTTATATAAACTTCATCCTAGGGCAGCTGTATAAATCTGTGCTGATCCAACATTCTTAGTCATGTCCCTGGAGATCACTTGTCTTTTGTTTTGTTCCTGACAGTAACTTGAAAACTTTACATCTCTAGGTACCTTGTATCATGGGTTTTTAAAAAACACATTTGCCTAAGGAGAAAGAATCAGCTCATACTTTCGAGCTGATCAGATGTAGAAAAAGCAAATAATGAGAAAGTAAGTCTATTATCTACAAGTGTATTTTGTCATTGAATGTGCACTTTTATTCCAGTCAGAATTCTTAATCCTTTTTTTAGTCAGTTCACTTTCAGTTTTATATAAAAATATTTTTCCCAACAAACCTTTTAAAAGATAAGCAAATGTGAGAAATTCATATTCTTATATATACCTACATTTACATAGGGAGGAAGTTGTAATAATCTCTTCAGCAAACCTACATCTTCTGGTTTCCCATCCTTCAGTTAAATTCCAAGGAAAGGGATAATGAAGGGACTCATCTTCCCAGTAGTAGTAGTAGTAGTAGTAGTAGCAGCAGCAGCAGCAGCAGCAGCAGTAGTGGTGTTACTGGCTCACTGTTTTTGTGAGCAATTGTTTGAGAATTTCTCCTTTGAATTTTCAAACAAGTATTTTATACTTGGGTTCAAAATATACAGTGACAACTAATTTCTGTTCATACTATGTCCCTCTCTTTTTTGTTATTCCCATGGGAAGACCCACTATATCATATCAAACTAGAGTAATAGACTGAAAAAAATTTTGGAGAGACACAGAAGGCTACAGAGAATAGAGAGAATTTATTCTACTGGTAGATATGTCCTAAGTAGCTGAACCTTGTAGGAGGTTGTAAGATGAACAAGAATGTAAACAATAAATTATTGATTTTCTTTGCAAGTAATTTGCACTTTTTCAAGTTATATCAGAATGGTGGGCCTGCTTTAATATAATTAAAGATGTAAGTACATTATAGAATTCATGTGTTGGCAAACAATGTGTCAAACAGAGGAGTCAACTACATGAAAATAATATTGAAATTGTAAAATGATATATCCTATGGGACAGTTATGCTACCTCAAGAGTAGGTCTATCTTATTAAAATTAGTGGCTTAAAATGTCCAGAAAATTTCCCCAAAGGTGCTTTTTCAAGAGGCAACTGGACTTTGTTTTTCTTTGAAGACATTTCACTTCTCATCCAAGAAGCGAAATGTTTTAAAAGAAAAACCAGAAAGTTCAGTTGCCTTTTTTTAAAAAAGCATCTTTTGGACAACCATGACCTGGATGACTAAGAATCTCCATAGATGCCCAGTAAATTTATTTTCAATTCTGATTTAAGTATTGTATCAGTGAAATTCAAATATAATTTCAATACAGTCTTATAATACAGGTTTAAAAGTATTTCAGTTTAAAATATAAGTTACCTGTTTGCTGTCCAGTGGCCACAGGTATTACTTTATAAGGTGTCCTACAAGAAGGAAAAAAAAACCCTTATTAGCATCCCCCCCCCAATCATTAATACTATTGTGAGGAAAAAGGAGTACTATGCACATCCCTTGGTCTTCTGAAGAAAAGGCGGGATATATATTTAGTAGCCAATTTAAATAATATGTTGCAAAACAAAAGATTGCTACAGGAGCTTATTATTTAAGTGAAGAAAGTTTAACTGCTCGCCTTCAATAAAGTCAGGAGGTCTTGACTATGATCAGACCATGCTAATCACACATATAATTCTGCAAACTTTAATGGAACAAAATAGTGTATGTCTGTTTGAGACTGGGAGGAGTACAGTGTGAAGGATAAAAGTGACTTCCAGTGTAAACAGCTGTGATGGGAAATTATAACAGAAACAGAGAAGTTCTGGGAAAAGAAGAGAAGCTTTGGGAATAGGAGAGCCTTAGCTTTCTGACTGCTAATTAATACACATGTCCCAAACTCCCTGCATTCAGAATGATGTTTTGTTTGTTTCTTCTAGTAAAGGACCATCAATGTCTGTAATCTTATTGTAAGGCTCGGAGAAAGTCAGATGCTTTGTTTTTATATAAGCTAATTCTTTGTGGAATGGTTTTCCCTCCCCAGATAAAACTCCATATACTTTAATAATAAAATATTACCAGTAGTTTTAATACTTAAAACTAAAATAAGTTTTGGTTTTAAATGGGTCTTTAGACTTGTAATAGTAATTTTTGCTGTTTCCCATTAACAGGAATACAAAAGAACAACTGGTGAGTGAAAAACTCCACTCTGCAAAGCTACCTTCAACCATAATAAGATATACCTGCCTTTCGGAGTTGGTTGGCATAGTGGGATCAATGGATACCATGCAGTCATCTGCTGTGAAGAGTGAAATGGTTGTATTCCTGGAAGACAAAGTTTAAAGCTATGTTTATTTAAGCAGGTTAGAACCCAGCCTTTGCACTGCAATCTCATGTTTTTAATGGGAAGTTTGATAGGTAGTTTAAAAAGTTGTGCCTTCTTAAAGAGACAAAGGACTACAATTATTTAAGAGAAGAAGAGTGCCAAAACAAAAATGGCAGAATAGGATTGTTGAATTCCAGGTTAGGAAAGGCTGGCGTATTTAAATAAATACCTTATGTTGCAGTGGAAAGTGTGACCATAATTTTGGGGTACCCTCACTATTGTTTGTGTATCCTTTGAACATTCAGCAGAAAGTGAATATACAGATGCATGCATATAGATTTCAGCTGCACAAATAGAGAAATGGCCTAGGATTTTTGCAGGAGCATCTGTAGGAGAATAAAAAGAAAGCATAACTGCAATCTTACTTTTTGGGACACGCACCCTAGTGCCATGTGGGTGTGTATATGTCTAAAATGAACACACTTTTTCCTAATAAATGTAGACTGAATTGCATTTTCTGCACCTGACATGACTTCAGAAATATTCATGGTATTGCATCACATATTCATTGCATGCATTATCTCACTGTTAATTGGAACCCTGTTATTCATACAAATGAAAATGATGATTCAGTTAAAATATTATTATTTTATTTATTTATTTATTTTTTACATTTATATACCGCCCCATTCCGAAGACTCGGGGCGGTTTACAGCTTTATAAGCAATACTCTTACATCAGTATATATTAATCCAATATACCTCAGAATATACAACAATGCACTCTTTTTTGTCTCTTAGCTGTGAGTAATAGTCAGATAATTCACTTCTTTATATTCAGATAGTTCAATTATAATGTTATGAAACAGATCTGTATTCTTACTGCTCTCTCAAGAAGGAAATGAATGCAATTCTGCTAATGTTCTGAAGCAACTGATATGGTTGATGATATATCTCTGCATGAATCTGTTTACTTTCCTTTAAAAGCAGTCCAGATGGTAAAATATTAAAGGTTTTTACATTACTCTAAGACATAAAGAAATGCATGGTTTTGCATTACATGTTATGATATTTTAAAGTTTGAAACATTGTAAGATGATTACATGCCTTTATTAGACACTTATTTACAGGAATAAAAGCCCTGTTTTTTTAGTTGACATGTAATACCAGCAAAAGAAGCATAAAAATTCAGAATCTTTCCCAGTTAGAAGAAAAGACTTTTCTTTCCCAGTTATTTTCAGTTAGTTTTAAGTATCTATATTATACTGAGTCTTTTATGTGTTTTTATTATAATTTCCCTACATTATTTTAAATGAATTGATTATATTATTATTTTAGTGTTTCAAGTAACAGAAAGCTCAGAGATTGAATGGATTAGAAAAAAACCATAAGAAGTACAGTTCCCTATACTGCTTTCATTTACCTGGTCTACCTGGAATCAAAACTGTTGTTTTTGCAAGAGCTCTTCAGAGAAGCTCATCTTGAAGCATTTTTGGTAATTTCTCTGCAAATGCACATGTATGCCAGCGTAGAAAGTTAGCACCCACCCTTCTCCTAGAAGAATGAAATATTCTAGGAAATATTAAAAAGGCAGAATATTATACCTCCCTGGATGAGAAAAGGAG
>JANHFL010003062.1:109359-120552 GCA_032468155.1 Oxyrhabdium leporinum
TGCTTATAAGCTGTAAACCGCCCCGAGTCTTCGGAATGGGGCGGTATATAAATGTAAAAATAAAAATAAAATAAAAAAAAAAACAGCAGGAAGAAACAATCAGTGCATGAACTACATATGTATAGAAACTTCATGCATGTAAGGGATGAGCCAGAAAACATAGCTGGAACAGGCAAGGGGGTCAGATTGCCTTGCTAAGCAACTTATGAGGAATCCCTTAGATATTTAGCACAAACTTATTAAATACATTATAAAAGTCTGATTAGAGGTTGATCAGCACTTAGAGGAGCAAACTTGCACAGCAATCATAATAATAATAAAAAATCACTAGCCGTTTTTTTGTAATATTGGAGTGCCCCCCCCCCCAAATTCAGTCCTCTGGTCTGTTTCTTCCACATTTTTATTTACAACTAGGAAAGGGAGATGGAAGGAACTGTTACACTGGACAACAAAGATTTTGCTTCCTGAACACTTTGAGATGTATCTTATAGATTATAGAATCATGAAAATAACCTGTAATTTTACGTATCACATGCTGTTTTATAGAAATCTTTTTTTTTTACACAATGACAATGTGCACTCTTCAGTACTGGTTGGCTGTGATGCACACATGAAAGAAACATATGAAAACATGGAACTGTTGTTGAAGCACATCCAGTATACCAATTGCAACTGGAATATTTCTGGGATCTAAAAGTAGTGGCTCTGCTACTTGAATGCAGCTCAAATATACCAAGTACTGTTCTTGAAAGGGATATGTGAAAGGGGTAGCTTTACAAGAGAGTACCTTAAAAAAGAAATGGCCATTCTGATAGAATTTTGTTCCAGGATAGAAAAATGTGTACATGAACCACCTGCTGATCCAACAAAGATATTTTTGCTTCCGCTTCACATAAAACTCTGACTGATAAAATGTGAAAGTGAGGAACAAAAAAGGTAAATGTTTTTATTATTTAGAATCATAGAGTCATTGGGATGGAAGGGACCTTGGAGGCAGGAGATTCTATACCATCCCAGTATGGAATTAAATATGTTTTTTTTTTTAAAAAGCTGCATTGGTTGTGCCCTACTTCAAGTACTGTGTTTAGGATTCAGTTTAAAAAGAATTCAGAGACACTGAAAGAGGTTAAGTGAATGTTAGAGACAATTTCCTAACAATGGAAATAGATTGATAATGAAACCAGTGTGGGAGTGGGCTCCTCCCTTTTGCCAGATGTGTTCAAATGGAAGTTGAATAATTAACCAGCAGGGACGCTGTAATTTGGATTTCTGCTCTGAGTTTTTTTCAAGTCTATCAAATACTTAGCAAACAAACCAAGCCTGATCAGTAACTATTATGTGAAATAAAACATTCCATGTAATGTCAATGGTAGCAAGGCTATATTTTCATTTTATTTCTTTATTACAGATATTTGTATTCTGTCCAGCTCAAGCTGACTCATGGCAGAAATAGTAATGTAAACTCATTTTTAATTTCTAGAAAATTTGGTTTATTATGTTCACATACTAAGGGAGGTAAACTCATACTCCTAGAACACCGGTGTCAACTCGTGGAGTCACATTGCCATCACATGCTGTATCATGACACTTTTCCCCTTCATGGAGCTGAGGTGGGCATGGCCTGTGTGTGACGCATCCGGCCCATGGGCCGCCAGTTTGACACCCCTGTCCTAGAAAGTTTTGCAATTTTCATTTACAAAAAATTATTAGACTTAAATTTCCATAGAAGTTTGAGCTGAATAACAGACAGATCAGATCGAAATAATTTTTCATTCTGCAGTATTCTAATTCTGATCTGGACTCAATATGGGTATAAAATTTATTTTCTAACTTTACTTAACCTTTAAAAAAAATTATATCAGAATTAATCCATGCCAAAGGCAAAAAGCTATCATGGAAGGAGGAGCATTAAATTTATATAATAAATATTTCTTATTTAATACCAATCAAGATACTCAAATTATATAGCTAGATTGTTTATTAAAAGCATGGAAGGAGCCTGGAAATTTCTTTTTGGAACTAGAGCAGATTAATGTTCATCTAATCCAAATACATCATGCAGGTTTCCTTCCTCTCCCTACATATTCCTCTCCTCTGGTGTCAGGCACAAAAGATGAAGTCCACACATGAAGGTTGAATTAAACTGATTTATTGCTAAAGCCAGGAATCTTCTCCAGTAGCAGTAGACAGCTGGTTAGAGTTAGACAAGGGCCAATTAAGTCCAATTCAAAGGGAATTGGACTTAGTTTGCTTGTGGCTACATAATGATTCTATGCTGATTCTCCTTTTCACTCCACAGCATTGTTCAATTCAATGAGGTACTATCTCCTCACTTTCATTTCCTTGATTTTTTTTATCCAAGTCCCAGTTGATAAAGTTTTATTATCAATAAATGAAACAGATAAAAATCTGTCTGGCAAGTTTCTGTATTAAAATTTATCATGCTTTTTCAGACATACATCCTTCCCACATTTTTTTCAACAATAAAAATGTCCTTTAGCTAGTAATTGTTGAATAAAAGTAGCAATTCAAAATAACAGGGCATTGGGGAATCGGTTTAGATTGTGTTATATAAAGACATTCCAAATGGTATAATTTCCATGGAGAAAGAATTTAATCAAGATTTGGAAACAAATCTCTCTATCAGTAGAAGACAATATACTGTATGTAGTTCAGGATCAAATGTAGAATCCTTGGTGCTCTCTGAGCTTGGCAGAGAATCAAGCAGGAAAGAATACCCTAGTTAAGGAACTGCTAAGGAGACAAACAATCACACAGAAACAACCATGCAGAAAACAATCCCCTAATCAAGGAACTGTCAAAGAGAAGATACACCCCCCAACAACTCTGGCAGGGCAAGCTAATGTATATAAATAGAAAGTAATCGCTAGCACTGATAATGTTATCTACTGGGTAATGAAACATCTGCAATCAAGCAACCAAGCTCAAAGAACACCAAGGGCGTCTCTTTCTGATTCTCTCTCCCTCCCTCTCTCCCTCCCCCACTGTCCCCCATCTTTTTCTTAGTTTGGCTCAATAAAATTCTAGGAATATTACCATTTCTACTAGGGGTATGAAGATGCTTTTTTTTAGGAAAAAAATAAAAATAAGATAGTAACATCTCCTTTTTGAAAACAATATCATGTTGAAAAAATTATTACAAAGACAAGCAAATGATGTTTACATTGCACAATGTTCTAATTTTGCACTTCTGAGGGTAGATATTGAAGTTTTGGGGATTGCTATATCTTCTCTGAAAATTTTCAGACTTTTTTTCAGAACAATGCAAAGACAACTTAATTCTGATATTTAACATTAGAAATCTTTGGTTAAGGCAGAAACATTTTATAAATGTTCAGCATACAAATGGTAGGGTATCCAAGAACGTAAATGACAGAAAGGACTTCCAAGGAAGTCCTTAAGGAAGCATGGTGAAAAAGATGTTTCTGCCTTCATATAGATTGGCAATTGTTTGTAGAGTTGGGCAGGTCATGATACATTGTTAACACTGTGACTATGGATTTTATAGTATACTTGAAATGTATTTAAGACAATACTAACCAGAGCCAAATTACATAAACTTTTCCTATTTGGCTTCAAAATTGCTTGAGGAAAATATATCAGAAAGCACTGACCAGTGGACCAGCAGGCTGCACAATTTGGGTCCCATGAGGTCTCTATTCACAGGGATGACCCCTTCTTGCCTGAGATGCTGTAGGTCCCACCAGTAAACCATGTAGTATCAAATGAGTCTTTGTTCAGAGTCAAACCTTCTAGAACAGGGATGTCAAGCTCACATCATCACGGCAGTGTCACGTGACATATCAGGACTTTTCCCCCTTTGCTAAACTGGGTGCGGGCGTGACCAGTGCATGACGCATCCGGCCCTTGGTTTTCTATCTAATGCATAAGGATTTGGTTCAATTCTAGCAACTGCTGGAACAAGCTGTGTGCCTTGGAACTATCCATGGTCCTGCAAATTATATCTTGCCCTGCTGATAGTTGCTTGTTTGGCAGCCCTTCTGCACACTGCCTATTTCAGGCTTCTATAACCAAGAGTCCTCTAGATATTTTATCAGAATAGTCCCAGCTGGCTGGAAATTCTGTGATCTAATGTATTTAGAAGTACCAGGCGGGAGATAAGTGTTTATAGTTTCCTGATGCTTTTTTTCTACTGCTTTCTATCTTCTACCCACATGTCTTCTCACAGAAGGTTTTAATCTGCCTCTGCAAGACTTAAGCCACCAAGAGAATCTAGGCACATGCAACTGGGAATAACTCTCTACTATGGTGGAGGGATGAATAGTGTATTATCATGTGATCAAAAACTAGTAGACCTATCTTTTCAGCCAATTTTTCTTCTTCTTTGTCAAGGAGTGTCAAGTTCAATTTGTTACCTTAATTTCCACCAGGCATTTGCTAAGGTAATATTGCAGAAGATATGCAAGTTTTTAAGACTGGTAAAGGTGATCTTGAGTTAATAGAAATGCAGATATTACAATAATTGTGTGCATAGTCACTTAAAACTTTTAATCTAAAGGGCTACTAAAGCAGCACTAATATAATTTTAAAACAGCAGAACATTAAAAAAAAAACCTTATAAAATCTAACAATAAAAATAGAAAATCAGAAACCAACACCATAAAATGGACAGTCAGGGTTAAGAGAGTAGGAAAAAGAGATATGTCTTGACAATAGGTCACATATGCCATATAAATAAATGGCCAATTTGCGCTGGGAAGAGAATTCCATAATTTGGAATTGGACAAATGAAAAGGCTCCATTTTATATCCATCTCTAGCAGTAGATGGGCAAATTCTACTGTTAAAAGGAGCTAAATATAGTGTTCTGAACTTCTTGTGCTTGGAAATGCACACATACACAAAAACCTAGTGACAATAAATAAAAAACAGTGTTAAAATCATATAAGCTCCACTTATAATGCCATTCCCATTATTTCACACTATATAACATTTTCAAATACTTTACAGAGAATGTTTTATCACTGTTATCCCCTTGCCAGATGCATGGCATATGTGACATCGTAACATATGTAAAGCTTGAAAATATTTAATGTATATTATATCAACTTGCTCAAATCCATGTCTTACAAACATGCTTCAATCTTGTAATCCCCAATTTGCAAAGAAAAACAAGAGATTTACTTTGATACTAAAATTTACTTTTCCTCCATCTCTATCATTTTAAATGGCAATATATTTATTTATTTTTGTCATTTTCTGATTGTTAAGAAGTTTTGCTCCCAAATTCAAAGTCCATTTCAGACACTTTCTTTAGAATAAAGCTTCTCTGAACTACTAGTTTTTTTGTGGGAAGATATAATCATATTTTGTAATAAAATCACATATAGAAAGTCTTTTATTATACAATCCCAAGCTTTGTTCTTTAAAAAAATGTTATTTTCAATTTAGTGGGATATTCCAGAATAGTAGGCAGAAGCCTGCAGCCTTAAATCTGATACAATTACTACTACTACTACTACTACTAGAACAGAGAAAAGTTTTATTAAATTAGTTTTATGGTTAATAGCATATTCAGGATAAGGAATGGACAAACAGCTTGCTGTATTTTTTTTTCTCTTTCTCTTTTCTCTCTTTCCATTCTCTACAGGACTAAAACACATTTAGAACACACATATTTGGGAAAGCTGATGTAATAATGAATTAATAACACATACCATCTTGATTTAGCACATAAAGCATCTCAGTCATGAAACTAATTAATTTTTAATGTCCCGTTTCCTGGTATTTATCATGAGAACAGATTAGGCAAAGGAGTCATATATGTACAAAAAGTATATTTTTGCCACACTTTCTCTATTATAGATCTGCCCCCTCTTTAATTAATATCTTCATATAACTCATAAAATCATAGTATGAATTACATTAGAAATTTAATGCACTTCAATATGTGTATATGTACATACACAAATGCACAAATACATATTTTCTAGGTACCTTAGAAAGAATAATTACAAAAGGTAGACAAAGGTAGGAAATAATTCAATATAATATTGATGTACCCACAAATACTCTACTCAAACCTTTCTATTTTTCTACTTTATAATTACTAAAATAGGTACCACTTCTATTTACAGTGAAATCCATTCACATAAAACCTTTGCATTTATATCCACAGAATGGCATACATACTAAATTTGTGCAGAAGAGACAAGTATCCATTAATGCTCTCCAAATCCTGAGGATTTTGTTCCTAAATTCTTATTTCAAGATTGCTTTAAAGAGGCAGCAGTGCTTATAGCTGAATAGAGCTCAAGATACAGAAGTTTTTTAAAAAAAAGTGAAGTCATGAATCCACTTAGATGCAAAGGTAAATGGATAAAGATAGTAGCTGCGAACAAGAAAAGAATGAACAAATACCTTTTGAATTCTTCCATTAATATCCAGATAAATACACTTGGGTTGGTATGCTGATGAGCTGCATCCCATCTTCCTAAGATTTGCTATAGTGAGACTTTGGCTGTAATTTATTGGATTAACTTTACAACAGAAATAAGGTTCAGCCAACTGAAACTGAACCACTATTACTAGATGCACAAGTCCCTTCACTCTTTCCCATTCTTCAGCCTCAAACTACAATCCTCCCTCTCAGATATGCATGCATTTCCCATAACTTTTCTACTCCTCCTTTCATTTTTTTCTCATTCTTGAGAAAGAACAGGAGGGAACCAAGCTCCCGACCTTGTCACCAACTGCCCTCTTGATTCCCATAGCAACTCTCGATGGCTTCAGAGCAAGGAGTCTTTCTGCAATCAATGTGCAACGGCTGCACAGAAAAGTAGGGTTTGATTAGCTGCTTTGACACAAAGTAGCACTTAACACTCAGCAAATGATCGGCATTTATTTCACAGTTGGTGTTAAGGATTTTTATTGTAAGGTTTCAGAATTCATTCTTTTAGCAGTCTGTCTAGACATAAGAGAAAAAGAGTATGGCATTCAGTCAGTGAGTTGATTTTAAGGGCACAGTACAGCAGCACTTGGAATTCTTAAAGTTAAAATAAAGTCTTTTATGCACACTTTTGCTTTAATGGCCCAGAAAGAAGGAAGGAGTAAAGATTATACAGGGTTCATAGAAATGGTGCATGATTTTTTTTGCCTATTTTTATAACCCCTAGGTTCTAAAAACTTTGTTTAGTAGAAATAAATGACATGTTGAGGTGATACGTAGATTGGCATGATAAATCATATTCTATAAATTTAGAATGGGGAATTATATTAAACATATTTTTAGTGAACAAATTTTAAGTGCCATCTATTGAATTATAGTGTTATAATATAATTATAAACTGTTCAGCTGTAGGTTGATCTCTTGGATAATGTTTCTAATTTTTGATGGAGCAGAATATTCCCACAAGGCTGACATTAAAGAAGTAAAAGAAATAGAATAATTTATTTTCAGAGCTCGGCTTGATTGAATAGACCAATATCATGACCAATATCATGACCAAATGATTTCAAGATTCATTGAGACTACAAATCTCAGCCAGCATGTTATAATTCTAACCTATCTGGAAAGCTCCAAGTTTGATAAGGCTGAAATAAAGAATGCTCACCTAGTTTTTACTGAAAGTGGCCTGCTGTCATTGAGTGATTTACTGCAACATAATTTGTTTGCACAGTAATTTTTAAAGGATGCATAAGTTGACTATAAGCGAATAAAAGATACTCCTGGGCTGAAAACAATTCCAGTGTTACTATTCTCATTTTTCATATTGCCTTGAATCACGCTATGTATTGTAACAAAAATGGCAGAATCCAAAATTCACAATAATGGCACAATGTCCCTAGTAATTATTTCTTTTTTTGCTTTACATTTTTCTGAATCCATCACTCATGACATCCAGATAGCCACTTTTAAGCAAAATATAATGATCACCACAGCAGCAGCTGTCATAAAGAAGTTCAGACAGAAGTTCAGAAGTTCTATTAATCTAAGCAAATCCAAACAGATCCTTAATATGTAAACAAGAGTAGATAATTGTAATTCACATCACAGAAATTTAGCAGCATCTGGAGCGTCCTCCCTGGCTTATCATGTAAAGCTTTAGTCTGCAAACCTGAAATTATGGTATCTACTGACAAGATTAGAATTGCACAATAAATCAGGATTTATTATTCCTTTTCATTTCAATGCAGAACAATCCATTTTGCCATCAAACAAGACTAAAAATATTATTTCATTGGATCACTAAATCTTTTTCCAGTAGCTGACTGACTACTACTGAAATTTCTAAGCTTTATTTCATGTGGAAGAAACAGAGAACATGATGATGATGATTCATTCTCTGAGGCAAGACCAAGTCCAATATTGTTGTCGCAAATCTATAATTAACAAGTATATACAGCAAGTATATATTGTAAATACGAGTATCATTACATGGCATCTGGAAGACAAAGGAGTTGGGAAGGTCTGACTTGTAAGACAACAAGTATTACATCAGTGCTCCTTCAATACCTCTCTGGTGTAAAAACAGGAATAAAGAAATTTCATAAACAGTTAATATAAGTGAAGTTACATTATTATTCTAATGTTCATTGTAGACTTGATGATAATCTCTAATTTTACAGAAATTTTACAGAAAATAAATCTTTGAAAAAAAAAGTCAAATCTCTGTGCTAACTTTGTAAGCTACTCTCATATCACTTACCCCAAACAGAAGAGATTTGCAGCTGGGCCTTACTTTTTACTACATAGCTCAATTGATTTCTGAGTTAATCCTATTCTGATTGGAAACAACTCACTCATTTTAAAAATAAAAGCTCACAAAGAAGCTTGACATATCGCATTATTTTTCCCACTTAATGCACAACTTTTTTTTCACTGCCTACCTTTTTATTTTCTCCTTGACCTTCTGCTTCTCTTTGCAATCTTCAATTTCTTTTCTTTCATTGAACAGTCAGTCATATGTCAACTAGATAATTCATTAAGATGCTATTGAATATTTCTGGAGGATGATTTATTGCATTCTTGCTCTTTGAAGGCAACTACTTCCTTTGGCAGAGCATATTAAGTGCTTAAGCTCAACTTAAACTTGTTACTCAAGTTTGTACAAAGGCCACAAGCTTCAGAAACAAGTAAATGGTAAACAGCAAAATAAACAGCAAAAGGATGAAATGCAAATATACTTTCTACTTTAGAGAGATGAAAGAAGGGTTATTTGAACAATGATTCCAAGAAACTGAAATGTGTCAAAGCATAGAATCACCTGCTGGCTCAAGTACATAACAATCTCTTCCACATAAATGGTGTGTTTGTCTCTAATTTAGATTTCTTTCACAGTCGTTCTTTTCCCAATTTCTGTTTCTCTTTATGCTTCTTTCTTCAGTATTTGTTTAACTAGTCTACCCTGCTTCAATGTTCAGCTCTTCTTCAATTTTGCCTGATTCACAACTTTGGTTCTTTTTCCTGGGTCCTGCCGTATCTATTCAACTGAAACACAATAGCTAGTTTTGAGAAAGAGAGCGTGAGAGCTGGGGAAGTTTTACACACTTAATCATTCCATTAAATAAAAGCAGTTGAATCCTCTTGATTTAAGAACATCCAAGGAGATGAAGAACACAGTCATTTTGGTAGACATATTCCAACTTGGAATGAAATAGCTTATTAACTCTTATGTTCTTTCCTTAAGAAATTTTTTAAATGTAATCTCTGTCTGATCAGTACCACCATCTGGTGGCAGCCATGATCACCGCAGGAGCAACTTTCTTCCATGTTTCTTAGTACAGGTAGTCCTCGACTTACAACAGTTCATTTAGTGACCATTTGAAGTTAAAACAGCGCTATAAAAAGTGACATGACCATTTTTCACAGTTACAATCTTTGCAACATCCCCATGATCATGTGATCAAAATTCAGATTCTTGCCAACTGGTTTATACTTATGATTGTTGCAGCATCCCGGGGTTATATGATCCTCTTTGGCAACCTTCTGACAAGCAAAGTCAATGGGGAAAGCAGATTACTAACTGATCAACTGTAGTGATTCACTTAAGAACTTGGGCAAGAAATGTCATAAAATGGGGAAAAACTCACTTAACAAATGTCTCACCTAACAACATAAATTTTAGGCTCAATTGTGGTCGTAAGTTGAGGACTATCTGTAGTGTTCCCATTTTTGCAGGGAAAACAAATTATTTTAATTATTTTGCCTCTCAGCTGCTTATCAAGGGATTTCCTATGAGTATTCTTCCTTTTGTTCAGCCTTGTATTCCTGTTCGTTATTCATATTTTCACTCAGAAATCCAAACATATGTTTTATACTAATGTAGTTTATAAGAAGTCGGAAGTAGAGCAGTTTAGTTTCTCATAGGAACGCTTCTTGGGAGTGAGGAGGACAGATCATAGATGCATTACAGATGGTCTTAAATTAAGAGGAACTCTAAGAGCAGACCTCTGAAAAGAAACTTGGCACAACTTGATGGAGATATGTAATTGCAGTTAAGATGGGCTTAGATTGTTCTGTCTTTTGAGACTGGCTGCTCTAACATCTGTAGTTATGAAGACCTTTGAAAGGCTAGTGCTGGCCCACCTGAAAACCATCACGGATCCACTATTAGGCCCATTGCAATTTGCCTACTGAGCAAATAGATCGGCATATGATACTGTTAATATGGCTCTGCATTACAATCTACAACATCTTGGATTGCCAAAGACCTATGCAAGGGTCCTCTTTGTAGACTTCAGCTCAGCATTCAATACCATCATTCCAGATATTCTTCTAATTAAACTAAATCAGCTAGCTCTGCCTGACCACACTTGTAAGTGGATTATAAGCTTCCCAACTGACAGAAAGCAGCAGATGAAGCTAGGCAAAATCACATCAGATACCTGTACATTTAGCACCGGGTGGGGGGGGGGGCGCAGGGGTGGGTGGTCTCTCCACTTCTCTTCTCTCTATATACCAATGACTGCATCTCAAACGATCCCTCTGTTAAAGTACTGAAGTTTACAGATGATACAATAGTGTTTGGTCTCATTTGAGAGAACAATGAATCTGCATACAGATGAGAGGTGGAACAACTAGCCTTGTGGTACAACTGGAACAATTTGAACTAAACACACTCAAAACTGTAGAAATGGTGGTAGACTTTAGGAGAAAACTTCCTATACTACCACCTCTTACAATACTAGACAACACAATATCAACAATAGA
>JANHFL010003062.1:151519-169053 GCA_032468155.1 Oxyrhabdium leporinum
TTCACCCATGTGCTTTTTTTTGCCCAGGACTTCAAAATCATGTGGTCCTGTCCTCCATTAAAACATCTTTCTAAATAGCCTCCATGTTTCCAGTGTCTTTCTCCCCACTTGGAACTGAAATGTCTTCCAACACTATGCTGATTTGATTTGGAGATAGGTCTCCCCAAATGACTTTTTAAATGCATTGCTATTTATATTCCTACCAAATTTGGGAAACTCCAAGCGTACTGCTAATTTGCTATTGTGCATGGATATGGTACTTCATTTATATTAGTGTTTACACAGAAATATTATACAAATGAACTGTGATGTTTTAGTTTATCTAACTAAAATATCTCCATTGCTCCAGGGAGCAAATTTTCTTCTGGAATCAAGCTAGTTTGCCTAGACCTGGAGGAAAGTAAAAAGAGGAAAAGAAAACAGTACCTCCTCCTTCGCAGTTTGTCTATTCTTGTTTTGTTTTGCAAAACAGGAAAACCATAAGAAATAAATGTTCATTTTGATAAGTGAATTACAACAAACATTACAAAAGGTATGCTTATTGTGCTTCCTCTACAACAGGAGTGTCAAACTCATGTTGTCACGGCTGCATCATGTGACATATCGGGACATTTTTCACCTTTGCTAAACTGGGCATGGGTGTGGCCAGAGCATGACGCATCTGGCCTGTGGGCCAAGAGTTTGACAGCCCTGCTCTACAAGAACATCTCTAAGCTGTTTTACTGGATTTTTAAATGTGTATCTTAAAAAATAAATTCTGTAACTTCAAGACATGAAGGGGAAAAAACAGATCAAAAATATTCACACATACTGGATGCCTGATGAACAGAAAGGTTTTCAAAAATGTATTTTAATTAGTCTACTACCCCACACTAGCTCCTATGAATGCATTACTATTTCAATACTTTGAGATTACTCTTAATCTTATAGTTCATCCTGAAAATAAAAATAAATATAAATATAAATTTGGAAGAATGCATTTTGCAGATTTCTATGAAGTTCTGTAGCCTACTGTCCCCATTCCGCTGTGCCCCTACCCCCAAGAAATGCTGTTCCAGAAGTTAGATTCTTAGAAAAGATACCTCTGGTCTCAATTCCCATTGGTAGCATGACTCTGTGTGGATCTCTGTTCAAAGAATATGGTGAGAAAAATACCAGCACTAAGCTACACAAATTCGGTTAATAAGTGAAGGAAGGCCATTGTTATTAACACTACTGCTATCTAGATTTTTCTGATTTTGTGTATGTATGACCTCACAATTTATAGTTCTGTTGTATCTGTTACTTACTATAGCACTTCATTCATCTGATGAAGCTGAATGTCATACTGAAAACATGCCAAAATAAATCAGTCTAGACTCTAGAAAATACATTTTTATTAGGAGGACACCTATCAGTGCTGATATCCACCCAAAGAAAAGGGTGAGCCCGCTTGTTTCCTCAAATAGAAATAATTATGCACTGGTACTTTATATGTACCGACAACAGCCTACAACAAAACTGCAAAATTACATTGCCATTTCTTGGAAGAAAATATGAATAGATATATTTGTGATAAATTAGGTGGTCTTTGCTGAAGCTACAGTTTTTGGTGGAAATATGGCAGTCAATGTACATCATGGGATGATGCAAAATTTTCTAGGCAAATAGCATGATTTGCAGAAGGCAGTATTTTTCAGGGCAAACCAAAAATTACCATATGCAAATTTGTCTTCTGGAAAAACAAAATCTACCAACTCCCTGTTCTTGGAAACAAGGAATGGGGGACTGCTCCTAACTTCCCAATGTGAAGCTAACATATGAGCACATCCTCCACACAAAGAAGATAATGTGATATTTTAGGAAATTGAGGGGCACTGTAAAGTATTAATGAGATAGAAAGCAAGCCTGTGATAAATAATGGGTTAGGGAAAAACAATTTATATTATATGTTGAAGTACTTATTGAATGGTTTATCTGTGACATGATTTGGGCTGAAGCAATCAGTTCACAGAGTTACTTTATCTGTACAGTCAACTTTTCCTTGATTTTTGACTACCCATTTTGGCAAAAAAAGGAAGGGGGAAAGGGAGAGCACAAAAAAGACAGCTTTGGTTTAATATATCAAAAGAAATACGAATCTGTATGTTCACATTTAAAGGTCCCTCCGTTAAAAGTGGAAGAAAATTTGTAGGCAATGTTTCTCATTTGCTCCTCAATATTCTGAGATGATACCAACACACAGATTTTGATATATGTGTGTGTGTGTGGAGAACAAAGAAAATAGTAATTTATTATAAATGGTTTAAAATTCTCTGGAGGATTATATTTTATAAATCACTAAGTCATATAGGCAAAGCAAACAGCATTTATTAGGGGGGAGGTTCAAATCTTTTATGGGATACGGAAACATATGTAGGAACCCTCACCCCAGAGAATGAAATATTTTGGGGAATATTAAGAGGCAGAATATTATAGTTTACCAAAGGAGAAATGGAGAAACATGTTCTTAGAGGCAGAAAGCACCCCCAGTCTTTCTTAATGTGCCTATTCACAATCAAAATACCTTCACCTCCAGTGATGGGATTAAAATTTCTTCACCCAAATTCTAAAAACAGGACATGACCTTTAGGACACAATAGGATTAAACCATCACCATTAGAATAAATAGACACAGAGCTCACTACATTGCACAACCCCTAGGGGCATTTCAGACATTGCACAACCCCCAGCAGCATCACAGAAATCCATCCACTCATTCAACCAGTTGGTCAGCTGCCCCAGAACCACATGCTGTTGGTGGTTCTGCTCATCAATAAACGGAATCCTTTTCAATCGGCCTCCATTTTATTTCCAGTGCCTCTCTCCCAGCTTGGAACTGAACCAGATGGATTATTCTTCCAACACATACATCTTGTATATGTGATATATCAGAAACAAAGTGATCAAACAGTAAAAGACAATGATTACATGTAAGGCTTCAACAGCAGAAAACATTGATTCTATATAACATTTCACAAGTAGCCAATTTGTGGGTTACATTACTCTTTCCCAGCTGGGTTTGTATCTTTCTTAAAACTTGCAAATGTATTCAGGAACTTTCAGAATATGCTCTTTATTGTTTAGTGCTGAAAAGAAAAGTTCTTTCATACCAGAAGAATGGCCTTGGCTAAGAAAAAAATGTTTTCCTGAAGTTAAAAATAGGCCTAGACTACCATATTAAAATGCTAATAATGAAGCCTACATTTTCAGATAACGCAGAACAAGAGGGGAAAATATAATTCAATGTAAAAATACAATATTAAGGTAATTGCAGCATCATGAAAATATGCACATTCACATCTTTTTAATTCAGTGGGACTTAAACCATAAGACTACGTATGTGAAACAGAACTGGAAATCAGGCCAGATTCTAGCCTCTACTTCTTGGTGCCTTAGGTAGACCACTGTCAGCACTTACAGATTCATGTATTGTGCTAAGCTATAATTTGTTTTAGCATACTTAGTTCAGTTTACTCATATTCAGTTACTATTCCATAAATTACAAGTCATAATTGTGGGTTTACACAATACATTAAGACAAGCACATGCCATTATGGCTTAATATAATGAATGATAGAGGAAACCTACCACTATGATGATTCTTACCTGAATAGCGGTTAGAAGGACTACAATTAGAAAATATGCATGAAATGCTTTTATTGGAATTTTTAAAGTTTTAATTTAGGCGAAAGAGTCAATTATGGGACAATGATAAGCTTGTGAGTCTGCACTCAGTTGTTTAAACGATTCCGAGGCAGAAAAGGAAATAAGACCTGTTTACACAGACCAATTAGGACTGAGTAAAAACTTTAGGGATTACACTGAAATCTCAGCTGTACATAGCTATTGCCCTTAGTGGCGTGGTATCGACGACTCGTCGCTTCCTGACTGAATTAAAGAGGAACTGCAATGGGGTGCTCCCAGCCGTGCGCAGGAAAAAACCCGCGCTAAACGATTTGACAACGCTTAGCTGTAATTTGCGCTGACAAACTTCTTCCTGCTGTCTATCAGAGAACAGCGTAACTGACACAGAAAAGGGAGGGGGGTGGGGAAACGTCACCACCCAGGATCCGGTTGCCGCGGCGACTCTACTCCAGAGGTTCCGCCTCCTTGGACGCCGGGAAGAGGGCGTGTCCACCGGGGACGCTGTATCCATGGTGATACAGCTGGATGCAGTATGTCGGATCTTGGCTCAGAAGAGATCGAAGAGGAGGCAGAGAATGACTTAGGGGTCAGTGGGGGTTGTGGAGAATGGGGACGGGATGGGGGAGAGATAGATAAAGAGAAGGGGCTGCCTATAAATGACAACGGGGTAGAGGAGTATGACTGAGTCAGAAGTTGTAAACGCGAAGCTCTCCCATGGGAACTGCTTCTCTGAACTGGACATCTTTTCAGTTGATATTGTTCAGGATGAATGTTTTTCTACTAGATTCGTGCTTATTTTTATGATAGGAACGTTTGGAAAAGACAGATACAAGTCATCAGAAATCATGAATTAAGCTAATGAACCAATGCAGAAACAATTAAAACTCAGAAACTGGGGTGGCAACAAGTTGCCAAAGTATTATATTAAATGACAGAAGATTCCGTGAAACAAATTCTTTAAAAAATGCTGTTAAAATAAAAGAAAGTTGATTATTTTTGTTATTTTTTAAAGATTCAAATAAGGAAGCCGATATGTATACTTCACATTGCTTTTAAATGGGAAGGGGAAATGTATTCTACTTGCAGAACACATTAACTGCATGCTTGAAGGTCTTGGATTAGAACAGAACAGAGAATAGAATAGAGAATAGAGTAGAGTAGAGAATAGAGTAGAATAGAATAGAAAATAGAATAGAATAGAATAGAATAGAAAATAGAAGGAACTTTGGAGGTCTTCTCCAAACCAACCCCCTGCTCAGGCAGGATACCCTACACCACTTCAGACAAATGGTTCTCCAATCTCTTCTTAAAAACTTCTAGTGTTGGAGCATTCACAACTTCTGGAGGCAAATTGTTCCGCTGATTAATTGTTATAACTGTTCAGTTCCTAGCAATAGGAACAATCTACTTGAAACCCTGGAAATTTCCAGAGGAATAATAGTGTTTTTGGCAGCAAAAGCAAATGTGATCTTGCAAGATCTTAAAAATACCAACATTGTTTCAGTGTAATAATAGTGTAGTACTGAACATTGTAGTCTAATAACAATGTAGTATTGAGCCAGTGGTCTGACTCACGATAAAGCAACTTCGTGTATTCCTATGAAACATTTTAATTCTCTAAGCATATTAATGTTTAGTATATGTCTCAAGCATAGCTAAGTAATGATTTTGGTGATCCCATAGTAGCTAGAATATTGGACTGTGATCAAGGAGATGGGAATTCAACTCCCCATTTGGTAATGAAGCTCATTGGGTGACTTTGCGCAAATCAGTATCTCTCTGCTCCTTCTCTGTGCAAGGTAGTTCTTAACCGATAACATGAAGCAAGGCCTTCATGGTTGAGCATCTGAACAGCAGCATAGAAATGTCATACAGTATGGTCATTATTGTTACTTAACTAGGAATATGAAGGTGGACGCAATGAGGCTGGTGAACGGCATGGACATGGGAAAGCCAGATTACCCAATGGAGATACCTATGAGGGAGAATATGCAAATGGTAAAAGAAATGGAAAGGTAAGATTTAGTTAGAAATAATTTGTTCATTATATACACTAATGAAAAAAATTAACTGCATCTTCTTAGCCAAAGTAGAACAGAAGATAAGGATCAATAGCTTCAGGAAAACTCACAGTTTACTTGTTTATTTATTTATTATTTACTTATTTGTTTATGCACTTACTAAATTTAATTTGTATACCCCCTTGACTCCCAATGATTATGTTTGCAGACAGACAAAATAATTTTAGAAGGGGATTCCCTTAATTGCAGAGCTATGGGGAGCCAAAAAGTCTTGATAATAGTCAAGGGTAGTCACATGACTGAAGCTCTGCCCTTTGGTGCATGAGATGTTGATGCATGTATAAAGCTTTGATCACTCATGTCTATCATATTGGGTTGTTTTTTTTACTTCCCCTGTAGATAAAAGAATAACAGAGTTGGAAGTAACCTTGCAGGTCTTCTAGTTCAACCCCCCCTACCCAAGCAGGAAACTCTGTAGCACTTCAGATAAATGGTTGTCCAAGATCCTATAGACAGAAGAATCCCAAAATCAAGTAAGATCTGAGCATGCTCAATAAGCTTAGAATGCAACTGAAACCCTCAAAAAGAGATGGAATACAATGGCATGACTGGGGCGGTCTATTGTATAAGATTTTACTGTATGTCTCACTTGTTTTGTATTAGGCCATTTTCCAACTATAAGCATTGCAATAAAGCATTTCTGCAATGTATATGTTTCAGGGGCTATACAGATTTAAAAATGGTGCAAGGTACATTGGAGAATACCTTGAAAATAAAAAACATGGCAATGGGACCTTTATTTATCCAGATGGATCTAAATATGAAGGTACTTATATTTTTTTCATTCAAATAGTGCCACATCATAGACAGAAAATTATTGAAGATGTTAGTAGCTGTTGTTAAATTAAAGGAAATATACCCAAGTATAATTAATATGCATGTGAAAATAGATTTCTTTATGATTTAATTTGCAGATTCCCTAAAGCCAGAATATATTTTGGTTACAATTTGCCAACAATGTGATAAAGGGGTGGGGAAAAAGGACAGGGATGTTTTAGAAAGATACACAAGTTTCTTCTCTATATTATGACAATTTTTATAGTTACAATAAATAACTGCAATTTAAATAATTTATGCTTATTTCTAATACATAAACATTTCTGTACAAACATTTGTTTACAAAGTTTTAGTTTTTTTTTACAATTTCTTAATTGTTTTACTCCCTGGCTCATACAGGTATTTCACATGTCAGTTTTGATATTCTTATTCTGTTAGACAGCTTCAGTGTTTTCTTTTTTTGGATTACTTTTAGACTAAAGAATAGAAAGTTGAGAAAATAACTCTTTCTCAGTTTAGAATTAGGATTAAAACTCAATGAGATTTGCCCAGTATTGAGCCACTTCAACATTTTCTCTCATCAGCATGAGGTCTTCCTCTGTACATGTTGAAGGAATTGTATGCACCATAACATATATGAGGTGGATTGTTCTTTTCCACATTCACACAGAGTATCTTCTATAGGAAGACCCATTTTTAAAAACTGCTTATCAATCTCCTTATGTAATTCTTTGAGAGATAGCCATGGTGCTAAAGTAAGAATCTAGAAATATTTTAAAAATATTTTTAATAAAAAAGAGCCAAATTACAGATGACTGTAATATTATTTTTTTTTGCTTTAGTAATAAATATACATTAGGTCTCAGCAGATTAGGTCCACTCATCTCTTACCATCTGCATATCAACATGATTTATTAACTAATTGCTTAGAAACTAATCATAGTTTTTAAAAAAAGATTTACCTAGCAGTTTGAGTATCTTGGGTGTCTCAGAAATTGAAAATTCTGCTGGTCAAAACAATATTATTAAGAGATGTTGCAACTGTAAATATTACTATTGAGTTACATCTGATAAATGAAATTTTTCTCTTGGTACAGTGTATGTTCAAAAGTCATCCATACCATCTATCAATTGATCCAAAGTCAATATCCCCACTTTCATCAATTTTTTTCCATATTGCCATCTTTTCCCCAATTTTTAATGTTTGCTCATCTGGTTGTGCTTCCTATCTGGTCTACCTCACAAGAGTGACATCAATCTTGCAAGTCTGAAAGTACATTTCTTCCCTGTCCCTTTTACAGCCCAAGAAACTAGGGAGGGTCCCTTTCTGAACCGCTGACCCCACTTAGATTCCTGCTGCAGGCTAAGTTGTTTTTTATCTGACTGTACCCTTAGCCGCATCTCTTTTTTTCTGTATCCTATACACCATTACAACTTCTGAGGTTGATAAGAGACACTTTATGGGGGAGATGGCCAGATAAGAATTTTGATAAACGAACTAATTAATACTCTGATTGTCATTACTTTCTTATATCTTTTCTATAGGATTCTTTTAGTTCAGTGTGACCTTGCTCTCTCAATCATGATAATAAAATTTGTATTGTTTTTATTACTGCATAAATTTTGTGCACATTTCTTTAAAGTAATGTAGATATTCAAATTAAAGACAAAACACTATGTTTTATAAAGTCTATTCATTGCAGGATACTGGGTGGAGGACCAAAGACATGGAAATGGAGTTTACTCTTATATAAATGGAGACACATATACTGGAGAGTGGTTCAATAATTATAGGTTTGCTTCTTCTAGTTTCACATTTCTGTTTTACTTCTTATAAATAAGTGTAGTTCTGTGTTCTCCTCCACAAATGTTAAGCTACAGTTTCTGTCATCTTTTGAAATTATGGCTGTATAATTATTTTGTTTATTGTGAGACTAATAGACTGTAGTAGATGAAAATGTTCTCAGTGATTTTCCAACTAGTATGGGTTGTGCATTTTCTACAGCCCTAATAATGTAATTTAATAGAGGGACTATTGACATATTCATTGTTTTTTACTGAGTAACTGATGACATAGAAATCTCATTTAACAACAACAAAAAGTCTTAATTCTGACAGAAACATTTATTACTAGTTATCTTCTTTTCTTTTACTATCTCCTAGTGTTGAAAATGATTAGATTTGATTATAATTATAGTTTTTATTATTTTACACCGTTACCCATCAGAGAACAGTGTTATTGGACAGCCACATAAAGATAGTAAAGAAAGGAAGACTCTTTCTATCTGAAAATCAATATACATTACCTGTTGCAGCAACCTAGTGATTTGCATTCTTATTGAAGATATATCTATCTATATAACACATACAGATTTCAGTGCAGGTAATTTAATTTAAATCAATGATTTAAATCAATTTTTTTCTAACACATAATTACAGGTTGTCTTCAACTTACGATCACAATTGAGCCCAAAATTTATGTTGCTAAGTGAGAAATTTCTTAAGTGAATTTTTCCCCATTTTATGACTTTTCTTGGCACATTTGTTAACTGAATCACTGCAGTTGTTAAACTAGTAATATGGTTGTTAAGTGAATCTGGCTTCCCCAATGACTTTGCTTGTCAGAAGGTTGCAAAAAGTGATCACATGACCCAGGGACACTGCAACTGTCATAAATGTGAGTTAGTTGCCAAGCGTCTGATTTTTGATCATGTGACCATGGGAATGCTGCAATGGTCATAAGTGTGAAAAGCAGTCATAAATCACTTTTTTTCAATGCCGTTATAATTTTGAATGGACACTAAGTGAACTGTTGTAAATTGAGGACTACCTGTATTTAATTTGCCTTGATTTAAATTAATTGATTCCTTGACAACGTGAGGAAGATTGTATGTAGGATTAAGGATAAAGTTTTTTTTCTGTCTTAATAAGAAACAACTCTTTCCCCCCCTTCTCCAATAGACATGGGCAAGGTACTTATTTCTATGCATTAACTGGTTCTAAATATGTTGGCACTTGGGCAAATGGGCAACAAGAAGGAGCTGCTGAACTTGTTCACCTAAACCACAGGTTCCAGGGAAAGTTTGTGAATAAAAATGTATGTATGTAAGAAATTATATTGATTTCTGAAGAAATGTACATAAGGCAAAGAAAATAAAAGACTTTCAGCTTCTTTTGTATCTCACCCCATTCCAGTAATGATAGTTCTAATATCCAGAAGCTCATTTTTTACAAAAAAGTCCAGTGTTTGCACAGTCGCTTAGATGAACAAGTATCTTTCAATCATTATTTCGAGGGAGCTTTTTGACTAGCAAGAACATATTTGTTTTATTTGCATACAAATTTCATAATGGCTGCAGCAAAAGCAACTAAGAATCTGGACCATACTAAAAAACACATTTATTGTTGCATAAGGTTTGGGGGCTTCAATTTAGTAGAGGCACGGTATATAAATGAACACATAGAAAAATGTAGAAATTAAGTTAAATGAAAATGAAAGTAGGTTTCATGAACAATACGGTAGTAACAATCTTCAAGTCAGGAGCAAGAGTCCTTGCAAGGTTGAAGTGTTTTTTGCTGATTTCTGAATATAGTCCTTTCTGAATTTTTTTTTCTTTAGAAACTAAACTGTTTATTCTTATGCAACCCTGAAGATGATAGACGCCATGTATGGTCAGCATAATTGTGGAAATATTTTGTGTTTTTAGAATATGAAACTGTCAAAATGCCACCAATATAAGTTCCTTTGTTTATACAGCCATTAGGTCCTGGGAAGTATATATTTGATATTGGATGTGAGCAGCATGGTGAATATTGTCAGGAGGTAAGTGCTGTTGGATTATGTTAATCATATTAATGACCAGGAAGCTCAGAATTATAATTATATTTTTACTTTATTTCTGTCAGTTAAATAATAAAGTAATTACTGTTACAGCAAACTGTATATTTTAACTTACATGTACTTTTTTAAACAACAAGGCAAGGTTTTTGAGAGCTAACAATGCAAAGATCACTTCAACCATCTGCCTTGTTTTTTCTAGAAGAGAAAGTGATTTTGGTTTTCTTTCCCTTCCCTGCCTTTCTTTTGTAGCAAGACTTGCCTTGAATCCACACTGACCTTGGCCAAATAGGGTGGAAGAGACTTCTGTACAGTAGTCACTTTTCCCTAACTTTGCAAGGTCTGTGGAATCACCTAGTATAGGGGTGTCAAACTTGCTATGACACGTTGTCATCACGTGGTGTATCACAACTTTTTCTCTTCACTAAACTAGGGATGGGTGTGGCCAGCGTGTGATGTTTCCGGCTCACGGGCTGTGAGTTTGACACCCCTGACCTAGTGATTGCATTAATTATAGAATGATTCTGCATGATTTGCTTGCATGTGACTTCAGTTAGAAAGAAATGTAGGGTAAAAATTCTTTTGGTGTATTAATTGGCATTATAACCCCAACGTATCCTAAACAGTTATTTTAACCATTTTTTGCTTGTTTGCTTGTTTTTCCATGCCAGGATTCAGTCATTACATTTTTGTTGTTGTTGAAGCACCTAGTATAGGGTTTCTTGGTAAATATTTCCATAATGGAGACTGGATTCTTTCAGCATCATTTTAAGGATAATGAAATAATAGAAGCAATGCACAGATTAAAAAATGGCATCTTATTAATTAGACTTAACATAATGTAGCAAAGTGAAACAAATATTTCAAACCAATTAGTCAAAGCAAGAATTTTCACTTACTAGAAGTGATGTCATAAATACAGATTTAGAGAAAACTCTCCCAGCAAATAGCTCCAATATTTAAATAAAGTATTTTTGGGAAACAGTCTGTTTGAAGACCCCTAACAATGAAGCAACAAGGAGGAGTGGATCTACTAGTGCTTCTGGTAGGTCCAAAACTGTTTGTGACATTTTTTTTGGTTCTGTATTTTGTGTAAAAATTGACCAGCAGATGGTGTACCCTTTGTAATATGCTTCTTATCTTTGATCTTAACCAATAATTAGGCTGTAACATTCTGAAAACCTATCTAAGGTTTTTAGACAATTTTAAACAGTACCCACGAGGAACATGTTTTATTAATCCAGATTTGGAGAAATGTCTGTCTCTATGCATTGTTGAGATGCATGAAGTCTGTTATGCATGGGTCTTCTTAAGAAAAGCTTTTATCACAAATAGACTGGACATTTCCTTTTTCATTTCTATTATTGTCCTGAATATTCATCTTTCTTTAGGAGAAAACAGAAGAAGAGGAGGAGGAAGAAGTTTTGATACCAGTGACTCCAAAATGGAAAGCAACAAAAATTACTAACCTAACACTGTGGGTACCTGAAGAACCACCTCCTCCAGAAGCAACTCCAACAGCTGCAGAAGGTCCATCAGCTGAGGAACCTGGAGTTCCTGCAAGTTTGTATCTTGACTTATGAGCAATCTTTTGTGCATCCATGAATCTTTATTTATTTCAGGGGATGCCAACTTGATAGATCAAAGTTTTGCACACACACCCCCGAAAGATATATTGTTAGGGAGAATCCAGAGTCATCGCTGTCATTGTTTGTATTGCCAGAAATCTGTATTATCTTTAAGGAGTAGTTATTATCAGTTTTTGCTAACATACCAATTATATCTTTTTCTAGATAGGTACTGTTTAGCTACAGTTGTTCAGAGACTGCTTACCTTATGTATACTGTAAATTATTATAATGTGAACTATGTGGAGTTAACCTGACATTTGATCTGGAAACTGCCATTGGTGTAGAATGTGAAAGCAACGTTGTTGATAGGAGACACTTGGCTATGCGTATTTTACCTTTGTTGAAGCAGGTGTACTAATATTCAACCACCAAAGCAAATAGTTAACCACCAAACTATATTCAAGTTTTTAACTATGACATATAAGACACAGTTGAAGATCAAGATGTCAAACTGACTCTTTATAGAACTATTTGAGTGTTAAGAGAATCACAAGAGGCCCTGCAGTATATCGCTGGATTGATACATGTCATTTTATACTCATGTATGGATCTTGTGATAATGCCTGAATTTTAGAATGTTTTATCCTTGAAATTACATCTTTTGAAAATCTCCCCCTTCAATGAGATATTTTTATGTATTTTGATGGCAGTGGGAGAAGAAAAAAGCAAGACAACTCTTTTTTCTTTAATGCTTTTACATTGTTTTAATCAGTTGCTTTTCTTTCTCTGTGTTAGGAATTTCTATTGCTGTATTTGTCTTACAAGGAAAAATACTTTTGTCATCTGTTTAGAAGGAGTATTTCATGTCATACATTATTAATTAAAAGAACTAGCATGGAATTAAGTAAGGCAGATATTACTTGCTTTTCTAATTTTTCCTTCCCTTTTCCATACCTTCATTTTAGCTGGTGAGGAAAGTGCTGCTGAAGGACCCTCAGAAAGTGCTGAGGCTGCTGCAGAAGCAGGAGAAGCCACTGAAGCAGCCTCTTCACCAAAAGATATGGAGGAAGAAGAGGAGACAGCTAAAGATGACCAAGCAGATCAGGGTGAGGGGAAAGGGAGAGGGAACACACAGTGAATAAGTAAGCTGGTTACTCAAAAGGGACTTCTGCTGCTTAAGTATTTATAGAATTTATCTCCTGTTTTTTGATTAAATGATCTACAGCACAATGTCTAATCTAAGATAGGATAGGCTTCCCTTTCACTTGCCTGTCCAGGACTGCTGGCAACGGGAGTTAGTCTTTCTGTCAGGAAGACAAATCTCTTATTAGCATATTTTCAGGTTGAAAGCAAAAAGAATAGGGATAATCCACTGTGAGCTAGCAACACCTAACAGAGAGAAAAATACCAAAAGGCAAAATTAATCCAAAGGCCGTGTCTGCGTGCTAATTGTCTTTCTACAGTGATCTTCACACATTATAGACTTTTTGTGTGCGTGTCCACTTTAAAAAAAATATTTTTTCACCTTTATTATTTTTATAAATAACTCAAGGTGGCAAACATATCTAATACTCCTTTCTCTTCCTATTTTCCCCACAATGACAACTCTGTGAGATGAGTTGGGCTGAGAGAGGGTGATTGGCTTAGTTACCCAGCTGGTGACTTAAAATGCTTGAACATGGTAGAGACAGCTAAGATTTTTTGTAGCTTTGTGGATATGGCAGAACACTCTTACTGTCTTAGAACCTCGGATGTCTAGGCCTGGGCACACAACCAAGTCTTCATGGCCTTATGAAAAGCAAATAGAGGTAGTCCTTGAGTTATGAATGTAAGGGAGCCTGCCAATTACATTCATAACTTGAGGATTTGTAGGAGTGAATCACATAACTTGGCTCCCTGCTTTTGCCCACACATTTGGATTTTTGCTTCTCCTTCCTACCCCCCACCCCCTTTGATGACTCTGTTTATGTAATTCAAAACTATTGTTTTTGAATGGGATGTAAGAATTAGGCTTTCTGTTCCTGAATCATAGTGTTGGAATATAGCATTGTACAAAAGTGCAAAACCAAATGTTTATTAATAATGGATGATACAAAACCTTACAATTCTATGATTGTACACCATTCTCTTTCCTTATAATCTGTATTTAATCTTCATATTCCTGCTTTCTCCAAGATTTTCTTAGCATTTTTAAACCTATTTTCCTCCATTCTTTCTTTCCCATCTTGTAACATTGTCTATGTTTGGTTTTAGTTTAAGACACTCAAGGAACTGTTTTTAGATTCTTTGGTTTGAACAACTACTTACAAAACAGAGAGTTCACAAATAACAGTGTTGCTATTTTTAATATTAGTTTGTTCTTTTTTCCTCCAAAACCATAGCTGAAGAAAAGGAAGAAGATGCAAGAGAATCTGAACTTTAAGAATGGATACAAATTACAAAAACATGGAAAGAAATTAGTTTTAATTCAGTCACATTAAAGTTCAATAATTGAGAATTTGAACACATATTGAACTTTCACTGAAATCATTGGTTAATTTTGCTGAGTATATGACTTTTATTTCTTTAGTTTATTAGCTGGTTTGCTTGCTGAATGTTTGAAGCTTCTTTTCTATCTATGGTAAGATTTCTATTGCTTCTTTTCTATCTATGGTATCTATTGCTTCTTTTCTATCTATGGTAAGATTTCCACTTTTATCTTTACTCATTCCTGCCCCTTTTCTTCCCTCCCCATCCACTCCACCAAAAAAATTAAATGCTATTTTTTCTGAATAATTTTCAACACTTTTATAAAGTTTGTTATGCTTAGTTTAAAAAATCAATAAAATTTACATTGACTAAATTATATTGATGTGTTTTTTTCTCCTCAATAATATTACATTTTTTTTACTTTCTGTCCTTTTCCTTCTGGTCCAATAAAATTTCAAATAAATTCTGTTCAATTTTCTGCATATCCCTCCAAGTGATTTTCTACAATTCCAAGCCAAACTCTTCTGCTAGTTATGATTCCAAGGGAATTAAAATTAAAATTAAACATAGCCAACGTCAACCAATGCTTTAAAATGGTTGGAAGATGATACACAGACTGGAGGGAAATAAGCATGGGAAAGATATCTTCTTGGCGATATCAACATTCTGCCTTACTCCAGTCACATAAATGTTCCCAAGATATTCCATAGGCCTTACAGGCAACCTTTTATCCAAAACAGGTAACCTGTCCATTGCAACAAGTGACTCTGGACAAAGTGCATCCTAAAAACACAAAACAATTGTAACAATTCAAAGAATACAAAATAAATATA
Source organism: Oxyrhabdium leporinum (assembly GCA_032468155.1). Classification (NCBI taxonomy): domain Eukaryota; kingdom Metazoa; phylum Chordata; class Lepidosauria; order Squamata; family Cyclocoridae; genus Oxyrhabdium; species Oxyrhabdium leporinum. The sequence goes on from JANHFL010003062.1 coordinate 166,754, forward strand.
TATGCCTGCTGAGTAAACACAATTCCCATACTGTTTAAATTCATGATTCTAATTTTCATAATCAGAACATTTGAAGTAGCACTTTTATAGCTGGGAATTAAAATGTTTTGTTTACCTTATTTATTGGAATCAGCTATATGTTAAGTATGAAACTATAACTTCTAAAATTATATACAGTATATAAACATTTTTCAGTTAGGTGCTTATGTGATTTATAATAGCCAATTTTGTAGCCGATCATAGAGAAAAGAGCCAAAAAGTTAATTATATTTTAGTTATGTGCAGATGGCAGATTCTCTCCCCTCAAACTCCCAAGCAGTTACAACAAAAGCAAAGCATGCAAAACATTCAACCCACGAAGCCTCCTTTCCGCCCCTCAGAATGGCAATGTTCCAACAGGAACCTGACATGCTGCCCCCCTTAAAAGTAGGACATCCGCACTTGGAAGAGAAAAAAGGGAAGAGAAAGGGAAGCGAAGAAAGGTTACAGTCATATTGGTTGTCAGATATTGACCCTGAAAGTGTTTAAGTAACTTAGGGGCTTTGACATGACAGTTATCAACCCACTCATTTTGGGAACTAGAGAAATTCTTCCATGTCACTAAATATTGAACCTTTCCCCTGTATGTGCGTGGGTCAAGGATCTCCTTAATTTCAAAATGTTGTTCCCCTTCTATCATAAAAGGTTCAGGAACAGGAGGGGGTCATGGCCTTAAAGGAGACAGGTTTTTAAAAACTGCAGTGAAAAACACGGTGGACTCTTTTTAGTGACTTTGATAACTCCAGTTCTACTGTAACTGGATTTCTGAAGCAACCTTAAAAGCAGCTGCTGTGGCCCCATCCATAAGAAATTTTTCTTTTCCCTGTGCTCTCATGGTCAGCTGGTGTGATGGGAGCATAGGTTTGACTACTACTACTTTAGAGCTTTGTACTGAGGCATTCTTGACAAAGCATCAGCCAGGATTTTTTTTCCCTCCTGGTAAGTAGTGTAAGGTAAAGTTCAAGCGCCAAAAGTGTGGGGCCCATCATGCCTGTTTAGGAGAGAGTTTCCAAGGGGTTTTCAGGGCTTCCAGGTTTTTGTGATCAGTCCATACCTGGAAAGGATTTTACTTCCCTCCAAGAAATGCCTCCAGGAAAAGAGTGCCCATCTAACAGCATAGACTTCCTTTTCCCACACAGTCCATTGCTGTTCGGTTTTGGTTAGTTTTTTTAGATGTGTACATACAAAGCTGTAACTGTCCGTGCTTGTTCTCTTGCATCACTACCCCCCCCCCCACACACACACACACATCACTGGCATCTGCTTGGATGACAAATGGTTTGTTTGGGTCTGGATGTTTTAGCACTGGCTCGGCAGAGAAGACTGGTTTGAGCTTTTTGAATGCTTCTTCTTTAAATCAGCAGATGCTGTTTTAATTAAATCCACTAGATGTCACCCAAGACTGTTGTACTGCTATTACATTAAAACATTGAGAAAATAAAAATGGAAGCAAATTTCAAACTTTCCTAAACCAGGCTTTTATTCAACAATTACATTTGTTAAAAAACTGAATCTTGGGAGTGTATACATGTGATATTCCCTAATTTCATTTGTAACTCTCTTGTTCTCCATTTCCCCCTTCCTCCTCCTCTTTTCTTCTTCTTTTTAAAAAATCTGTTAAGGCAGGGGTGGGGAACATGGCCATGCTGACTCAGGAATTCTGGGAGTTGAAGTCCATAAGTCATAAAGGGACCATCGTTTTCCACCTTTGTGTTAAGGAGAAAAATGCATACAATCTTTTATTACTAGTCCTAGAAAGCTTCAGACTCGAAGGACTTGTTTCCTAAAGTGTTTCTTTACAGTCCTTCTTTTATACAGATTCCTCCAATCATCCAAGGAGGAGAAATGTATATAAATTGCATTGTTATATCAAGACTGACAACTGCTACTAGTGTTACAAATTTAACATAGGACAAGTTAAGGAAAATAATATGTGCGTTCCTCTGGTTTTGTCCCTTCTACAAAGAGTTGTCTCAAAGGTTCAAGAATAATGGTAAATTGGTGTCACTCTCCTCCTCCCCCCATAATAACTGTTTTTTTTGTACCATGCATTGATTACTAATTGAAGCTGTTGATTTTCACCCATAAAGCCAGGGGTGGGCTGCTGGGGGTTTGTGGGGGTTCGGGCGAACACTTAGCAAAGATTCTGTGGGGATAGTTGAACCTCCAAATTCCACTCCTGGCCATCACCCACAAAAGCTGTCTGTTTAAACATCTCGCTGTTGTAGATTTCACTTTGAATTAGGACAAATAGAACCACT
>JANHFL010003063.1:22467-32895 GCA_032468155.1 Oxyrhabdium leporinum
GCAGAATCAATACCCACTCCAGCTCATTCTGAAACTTATGGAGAGATTAAGGTGGGCTCAGATCTTCATGAAGTTGGATTTGTGGGGGGCTTGCAACTTAGTGAGAATCCACAAAGGGGATAAGTGGAAGATGGCCTTCTGCGCCCAATATGGACATTTAGAATACACAATAATGCTGTTCGGACTCATCAGTGCCTTGCCATATTCATGCATTTCACGCACAACATGTTTTGGGATCTCTTGGAACCCTTGGGTGATCTATTTGGATGAAATCCTGGTATACTCAGTGTTGGCCAAGCAATACTGGTCCCATGTAAGAATGGTACTTCAATGTTGCCAGAGAACCATCTCTTCATGAAACGTGAGAAGTGTCAGTTCGCACAACCACCACTGACTTTTTGGGTCACTGGATTTCACCTGAGGGCATCACCATGAACTCAGAAAAGATTGAAGCCCTGCAGTCTTGGCAGCCTCCGCATAGAGTAAAGGATATCCAGAGACTACTGGGGTTTGCAAATTATTATCGGATGTTCATACCCCAGTTTGCCATGATGACCACTCCCCTTGAATCAATTGTTGCAGAAAGGGATGCAGTTCATGTGGGGGGTCAAGTGAGCAACATACCTTTGAGTGGCTGAAGAAAGCATTCTCTACAGACCCTATCCTTCACCACCCAGACCACTGACCATTAATGGTGGAGACAAATACGTTGGATGTCACAGTGAGGGTGGTATTGTTACAAACCCCCATGAATTTGAATCAACTCTTCCCTTGTGCTTATTACTCATGCAAACTCAAACGTGGCCTGCAGGACTCTGGGAGGATATGCCATGCCAGGGGAATAGTGTGATGTCCCCTGTGGATGTCCACTCCTCCACTTAGAGGCTTTGATGGAGAGTCAGGTCATTCCTGGCCCATCAGGAATTATTGACCCTAGACAGCCAGAAGAACAGGCCTCAGCTGGGGAGCGTGTGCAGGCCAGTGAGGAAGAGGAGGAGGAGCCACCTGCTGTAGTGAATGCCAGAGTATGTAGGGCAGAGGCAGAGATCTGCCAGATTGCTGAAGAAAAGCCTCCACCCCCCTTGATAGGCTGCAGCGGGAGCAAGTTAGCATGGCAGGAGAGGGAGGCATTGCTGAAAGCAACATGTGTGGGTCATGGCCAGATGTTTGTTTGTGAGATGCTGCAGTGGATTTAGTGTAAATTGTCATGAGACTGTGTGTTCTGGACCCTGTTTGAGCAGCTGGTAGTCTGTTTGATGGAGTAATTAGCCATTGTGTGGAAGTTTAGGGGCTTGTTCATGTCTGGCTTCACTTGGAAATGACCCTCTGAACTCCTGTTCTGGGCTGTTCCTGTGAATTCTACTTATAAACCCTGAAACTCTGACTGTTAGACTGGCTGACAAACCTAATGGGAGGCTCCAAACCTCAGACTGGATTTTGGCTTCTCTTTTGAAACTACCCAGGCAAAGCTTTATTTCTAAAACTGTTTTGAGTTTGCCATATTTTCCTGTCTTTGTTATCTACTTGGTCTTGAGCCAAATTGTTGTTCTAATCTAGCAACTGTGAGAGAGCTGACACCTGAAACAAAACTGCTAGGGGAAAAGACAAAATAAAGCTCTTTCTAAACCAGCACGGACATGTGGGTGAGTGGGGCAGCACAGATGGATGCATTCCAAAGCCTGAAAGCACAGGAGGCATTGGCACAGATTTTGGACAACGGCAGCTGCCAGAGACAAACTGAGGAGGGGGAAGGGAAACCCTCATTCCTCAATATCATAGTGACAGTGTCTGCCACTCCAGTAGGAGCTGCTGCAGCTGCAGAATCTCAGCCAAGAAATGCCAGGGACCCCGATGCTCAAAGGGTGAGAGAGGTGACAGGGCTTGGAAGAGGGAAGGTATCCCCCCTCAGCATCAAATTCGATGGGGACCCCTAACAACTGGGATTCTTCCTGGCCCATGTTCTGACCTATATACAAGAATATAACCAACAGGTCCCGAGAATGGGACAACTTGCCACAGCCAATTTGCTGCAATCAACTCACCATGGCCAATTCACAGCAGGACAACTTGCCATGGTCAACTTGCCGTGGGATAATTTAACAATTCTATTTAATTATTTAAAATAAATATTTTTTAAAAAAAAATTGCCATTCATATTTCATTCTGTCTCTTTTTTTATCCTTTCTTTAATGATTCTATTCCACCAAACTCTTGTTCTGCAGAATGTTTTCTTATGATGAAATGGCCATAGCCAGTTGAAGATCCCCTATCTGGTTGCAAAGCCAGAGACCATGTAAAGACTGCTGGGAGGGAACAGACTGGTGGCCAAATATACAGAGGAATTCTGTGATCTAGCATGCTGCCTCGACTGGCCGGAAGACATTCTTGCGAGCTGATTCAAAGATGGGCTCAATGATGACCTATACACTGCCTGTGTCATGAGGGGGCCCGTGGCCCACCTCCATGACTGGAGCATGCTGGCTGAGGAAGTGGAAATCAACCAGACCTGAAATAAGTATCATTTGGCCAAGGCTTGGAGGAAATCGCCCTCAGAAAGGAAAAGAAAGATGACCAAGGCACAAACCCAGTCAGTGCACTCCACTGCCTGCTTCAAGTGCGGCAAAGAAGACCACCAAGCTGCAGAATGCTGCACCAACTGCCCAGCAAAAAGAGCAGACCACAGCCAAGGGGGAAAGCAGACAAAGCCACCACCTTGTGTGAGAGAAACAGCGCTGAAAGGAGTGGAGCTCATAGAGGTTGTCCCTTCACCCAAGAGAGAGAAGGGAACTCTGACCTCACCAAAGTATGAACCCTTGGTAGGTGGCACAACTGCCCCCACGACTATCCCCATAAAAGTCCATCTCCCAGGGTCAGAGCAGAAAACAACCCTGAGAGCCCTTTTAGACTCAGGTTGCACCAGATGCCTAGTGAACCCCAGCACTGGTGAAGAAACTAGGCATCTGGCTAGACAATTAAAAGTTCCAATCACATTCTGTCAGCTGGATGGTTCTGTCACAGGGGGCATCCCTGCAGCCTTTTCCACCGAATCCCATACAGATACAGATGGGGGCCCATTCTGAGACCCTAAGCTTCATAGTGGCCTGGGGATGGAAAGACCTCGTTTTGGGGCTAACTTGGCTGAAAAAATGGAACCCATAAGTGGATTGGTGGATGGGACTGCTGAAATTCAAGATAGGCAGCCAGCCCCAAAAAACGAAAGGAGCTCATAGGCAAACCCTCCCCATGCTGTGAGCTCAGAGCAGTCATGCAAGGGAAAGCCCTTTGCATCATTCCCAAAGAATACAGAGACCTGAAGAATGTATTTAGTGAGAATGGGTCAGACGAGATTCCCCCTCACAGACCCACGGAATATGCCATTGAAATTTTACCTGGGCCTAAGTTACCAAAGCTGAAATTATACTCGATGACCCCGAGAATTTGAAGAAATGTGCTCTTTCATTGACAAAAGCCTAGCCCAACAGTACAACCCCAGGTGGCAGTCCCAGTCCTGTTAAAGGAGAAGACAGATCTCTTCATCTCTGCATTGATTATCAATGTCTGAATGCAGTGTATGTGAAAAATTGCAACAACAAGATAGGAAATCAGTTTTGAACTTTTTTAGAAAGCAGTTTGTGTTAGAATTTACTGCCCAGATGAACTAGATGAAATCTGGCAATGCAAGAGTGAGACAAATGAAGCAACGGGTTACAAATTCCAATTGGTCAGGCATTGTGCTGTCAAGCATTATTTGACATGAAATGAATCAAGGCAGGTGAAACTGAACAGATCAAAGGAGAGTTCTCTTGAGAAACCAAATGTGAAACATGTGCTTCATTTAATTGAGCAAAATTTGCTCAGATTGACTTCATGATGAGTCACTATATAGACAGCACCATTTTTACTTGACAGCTTGCCTTGAACTAAATTACAGATCAGAATTAGTGACTGTTTATATGAAACCGAATCAAACACTTTAAACTTAATCTGTTTCAAAAACATATCAGATGGTCAGCAACTTCATTGTTAGAATAATTTTCCAAAATATTCAATCCATGTGGATAAATGGCATGATAACAGTTTAAAAAAAATGTTAAACCTTTGTAGCAAAAACTGCAGAGACTCAGAGCACTATAAAAACGAATGTATTCTAACATTTTTTTGTGTGGATCAGGCTCTGGGAATCAGTTTCGATGGATTGTGATCCAGAAACGTATTTGATCAAAACTTATTTGATAATAAATGCATTAATATTTAAAGTGTTAAAACTTGGATAATCCTAAAATCAGATTTTTAGAATGATCCGGTATCTATTCTGAGCCTCAGTAACCATTTTCCCCCTCTATGTTCTCAATATTTACAGGGAGTGTGAGGAAGAGGTCACTGAACGGAATGGAACCATGTTTTTTTAACTCTTTCTTGGAAATCTAGATCTTTCAAGAAGTAAAAAAGTAGACATGTATGTATTTTGTGGGTCCATGCAAAACTTTGATGCTTTAATTTATAGTGATTAAAATTTGATCATCTCTTCCACTCAAATATTTAAAATAATCAGAGAATTGATCTGATATATCTATTTAATTTGTTTTAAAGATATGATGCTTCAGTGCATATACATACTTCATCTTATCAAGTCCTTAACTGAATTATGAATTCAGATTGATGTGAATGAATAGATTTAAAAGATTAATTTTTCAGATTGATCTGATGCTTTGAACTGAATTAACCCAGCTGGTCAAATTCAATTGGTAATGGAAACTAAAGCTTAGCTGATTCATACAGCCTATTTTGTTTAATTAAAAAAATGGGATTAAATTTTGGTAGGATGATTTTTGGGGAAAATCAATGTCCCCTGAAAAGACTGTAAAGGGCTTGCAATCCATTTTCTATCAATTTGAGAACTGAATTATTAAATAGACTCTCTCTTTCTTTGTCTCTCTTTGTCTCTCTTTGGTACGAGAGCTCAAATAAGAAAGTGTGGAGTATATGGCATTGAAGAACAAAATGCATGTGCGGCCTCTGAAGGGGTGTGGCTCCCAATGTTCATTGAGCTGTTATTATAGTAGGAGTTGACTTATCAGTCTATGACATTACCAAGAAACACTTAATATTTTCTGGACATATGGGGGACACAGTTCTCACTCATTTTATTTCTTAATTTTACTTGTGGACTAGCTTGTGCCATAGGTTATAGATTCAGTGGATATCATCAGCAAGCCATAATGGGAAGAAGGAAGCTCTATAGGGGAACAATGAATGGCCTCATAAAGAGTTGGAAAAGTGAGAGTTTCATAGCACTTTACAAAGGTTTCTAACTGAATGGGTTGACACTTGGTCTACTGCATTTGCATAGCACCAGAGGTTTCTGGGAGTGCAAGGAGTTGATCACTGTGAGTTACAGAGAAGTGGGACTTTGCAGATTAAACTGCACAACCAAAAATATAAAGCAGGAAGTCTACAAAAACATCTATTTGCTTCTGCATAAATCCTGAAGTGTAACAAGTGTTATGGCTCCATCAGATCCTGGTTCAGAGGAGGAATTGAAACCAGGACCATCTGACATGGATGGCATGTCTGTCCTGGAATGTCTGGAGAGTCCACAGGCTGAGGACAATGCAGCCTGCCTTTACAAATGCAAGGGAGAATCAGCTGCAGATAGTGGGTATGAGAGACAACAGATTTTCCTCTGAGGAACAGCTGCCTCTCCCACCCCATCAGAGGACAGAGAGAGTGAAGCTCAGAAGAGTTCTGCAAGGCTGCTGGCAAGGAGGTTGCCTTGACCTTCCTTACAAGGAACACCTGGCTTGGGCTGATTTAACTAGAGGCCAGGGTGTCTTTGTTAGAAGCAATTGTTTGCTTTGGCATGCACTTCCACAGCCTTTGTAAACTCTGCCTCCTTGACTGCTGATTGGGTTTCTACCATGTAAATTCTGAACCTTGTTTATGAACTCCAGATTTTGCCTTGTGGACTTTGAATCTTGTTTATGGACTATGGATTTCCTCCTTGCCTATGAATTGGCTCTGGTCACTATTGGATTTAGTTTGTGGGACTGTGTTACACTGACTGTGGGTGGATGCCCTCAGGAAAGTTTGGAGTGGAACTTTAATGGCTATTATAGGGCCATTTATTAGCAGGGCAATAAAGGACTTTATTGAAGCCTGCATCTGCCAATACGACCTGGATCATAAACAAGACATGGAGAAAGAGGCTAGCACCTTGGTGATCTGCAAGGTACATGCTTTGTTTGTATTCCTGCCTTTGAAGGACTCAAATGATTAGATTGCTAGAGGTGAAAGAGGAAGGCCTAGAGGCATGTCTAGCCACTCTTGAGTTTCCCCCATGGAAATAAGGAATTCTTGGAAAGGCAAAGTCTGTATTTAAACTAAATGCATCAAGGACGTAACAGGGTGAAAACGCTGCCAGTATATCTCTAGCATACAATCACTTTACAATCTAAATATTGATATCCTTTTGTGACACATCTTCTCTCTCATGATTTGCAGCCTCTTTGAAGCAGGGCTGTTATCTCATATAAATAATACAAGTCATATCCCAGTCATATGAGAAGTTGTCATTATAGTCAAGGAAGCTTCCCCTCCCCAGATTAAAATATTTTCTGTTCTTAATATTAAAAAGAAGCAGTATAGACCATTTCCCCAAAGGAGAAATATCTTGAAGGCAGAGAGCAGCCCCAGCCTTCCTGCTAGCCTGCCATGAACCTTATATGATGCCATAGAAATCTGGCAATTGTCATTGGAATATTAAAGAACATGTTCTTGTACAGAACAGGCATCTCAATTACAAGGCCCCAAAGAATGTATTAAAGCCCACCTATCTCAACTCCATTTTGTCAGCCACGGTGGCTCAGTGTTTAAAGATCTGAGCTTGGCAGCTAGAAAGCAATGAAGAAATAACTACAAGGAAAAACAAAGCCTTAGAGGAGATCAGCTGGCACCATGTCACTCAGAGGACAAAAAACAAAACAAAAAAACCAACCTCCAACCCTAGAAGAATGTCCCTGGAATAGAACAATTTCATATCCTCCCCAAGGAAGCAAACATCTCGAGTAAGGACTCCATCAGTGGCATGAAGAAAAGTAGCTTGGACTGTCACAAAGAGGAGTTTGCAGACTTCTCCAAAGAGAAAAAAAGCATAATGTCTTGATTGGTGACTCAATTCTTAGAAGAACAGAATCAACAATTTGTAGATAGTACAACCTATCAAGGAAAGTATGTTTTTCTCTCAGGTGCAAAGATCAATCATGTGATGAGAGGCTTATCCAAATAATCACACCCACTGACTATTGTCCTTTTTGGTCACATTGGTACAAATGATATAACCAAAAGCCTGTAAAAAGGTACTACAAAAAGTTAGGCAAAAAGGCAAAAGTTAGCACAGGTGGCATTTTCATCTGTACTTTTATGGAAGGTCAACATCAATGAGGAATAGAGAATTTTAGAGATAAACTAGTGGCTCAAGAGGTGATAATGTGTCTGTAATCTTCTAACATTTTTCCTATCTCTGACTATTCCTTAAACCTGAATTGATATATATTTTTCCATGGGATGGTTGCAGTATCACAATTCTACCATGTCAACCTCCTAAAAAAATGACACAATAGAACGTAGGATGACTTTACCGGTATTAAAGGAAAGACAACCAGAATTGTTGAATCAAGTTTGGCATGCTATAAGCTCTCAAAGCTTTTCCCACTGAACATGGGACTAGTCTGGCTATGCATTCACTCTCAAATTATTTCTAAAGAGGTAGCTACTGTTTTGAACTTGGTAAAATAGGCTTCTGTATCTTCTTCCTCTGTGATCTTGGGAATTTTTATGTCTTTCAGCTCATCTACACGCTTTACATTCCAAAAATGTAAATTGGATGTGCCCCTTCTGGTGACCGTATCCCTTTAAGTAAGTCTATTATCCTCTTAAACTCTTCTGTTCTTCCCCTTTTCATTCCTTTCCCATTCCAGCCTATCTTACCTCTTTCTCCTTTCAAAAACATTTTGCTTCCTATTCTTTTAATGAGTATTAACCTTTCCTCTTGTTTCTGCCTTATCAATTCTGCAAGATACTGATCCAAGACCCTAGTCCTAGCCCCATTTCAGGCTGGTCTACCTTTTGCTGTGGATTTACTACAAGTCTAGGATGGACATTTGGCTCTGCCAAAGTAGTAGCCTCCTCTATACCTTTGTCTTTTTCTTGTTTGTTTGGAGTAGGGTTTGCTAAGAGGTCTAGCTTCTGCAGCCAGCATGCTGTTAATTCCTGAACAGTTTAAATTATGCAAGGGCTAAACTCCTTTCCCTTTGCAGCTCCTTTTCCCTTTGCAACCAAAGGTGGTTTGAAAGGGGCTGCATGTCTCTACAGGCAGGTCTCTTCAGGCAGAGAGGAAGGGTGGGAGGGATTTCTGGAGGTCGAACGAACAGTATCAGATGGGTCATTCCACCTGTTTCCACTTGAATGTATGGAAGATTGAAGAAAATTTCTATTAAACTTCACGTCTGCCCCCCTCCCCCCCAAAAAAAAACCAACAACAAACCAAGCAAAGCTGGTTTTCTTTTGAGTTTTTACCAGACTGTTTGAGTCTTATATAATCTTGACTTGTATGGTTTTCTACCATGTATTGGATAACCCACTTGCTTTAGATATTTCACTTTCTTTTGGGTATCCTAGCCTACCACCATTTTGTCACAATTTCTTTTAAGTATAAACAATTCAGTGGGCTCAAAATACAAAAGAGCCAACCCAACATAGACTCCTAGACAATAGACACACAAGTATCCACAGGCTATTACTTACACACTACTCATTATTCCTCCACTCTTCCCCACTGCTTCCACTATTACTGCTACTAGAACTACTCTTCCTTGGGAGTCCTATTACTCCTACTCTTTGTGAGTTCTGTTAAATATTTTTTGAGCTGCTTTAGGCTGCTTTACTTCCACAAGCAAAGACACATCACCAGCCCAGCTGCTCCTCAACACAGCTTTTATAGCCAGTGTTGTTATGATGACTAGGGAGAGGGCTTAAAGAGACAGAGCAACAGCAGCATAGGTGGTGGCCATTTTATTGGCATCCTGCTATCTTACAATGTGGCTTTGGTTTGTTAGTCTGGTCACTCTTATAAGACTCACAAGAAGGTGCATAGCACTCATGCAATATCTGTATACCCTCCTTTCTCCAAATGTTGACAATCAAAGGTAGTAGTTTATTAACTGATTAGTCTTGCAACCTTATCAATAAAATAATTAAATAAAATACATGATATAATTCTAGAATAAAATGAGAGAAAGAAATACAGTGATATATATATGGGGTGAGTATATATGGGGTGAGTAACCAGATTAATGAACCTCCTTTACCCCATTTGTTTAATTAATCAGGTTCTTAGGACTATTTAGTTATCAATTTGGCAGTTCTGCATGCAATATATACATCTGAGCCCAAAAGAAAATATAATCTGTGGTTGGGGTCCCAGTGAGCTGTTTCATATCAGTTTGAGCAATAATTTCTAGGAGTCTCTGTTTAAATATTTCCCTTCTCTGAGAAGCTATTGAGAGTAGATGCTGGGTAGAAAACCCATGTTGTGAAATAATTTTGGAAAGATGGCTGACCCAGGAGTTGGACTGAGCCAGACTTATCTGTTTTGTTAAGTATATTTTGGGAAGTCTGTTAAGGTCCATTGAATGGATCCTCTGCCATTATGTGAAAGCTTTAATTATAAATAACTTTGTAAGGAATAGATACCTGTTTCTGTCTAACTGCAAGGACAGATGAATTCTCATCAGGTCCCAATATGCTTTTTCAAAAAATGGGTCTGAATAGGTAGTTTTATTAAGGCTCCACAATTCTGCACCAAACATTGGGACTATTTTTGTTCTGAATATTTTCAGTAGAGGGGTCAAGATTATTTAACTGTAGTTAAATAATTTATATAACTTCTAGTACTTATCTCAGCCCTTGCCAATTTAACCATGATTTAACCATGATCCACAGTTGCTAAAAACCACTCCTAAACTGATATAAGAATTCACTTGTCTCTATTTATCTGCCAGTTATATTTCATACTTTTTCTGTTAAATACCATCATTTAGATTTGACTTTAGTGATGTTTAAAAATGAAGAGTATAGTAGGTAATTAGTTTTTGCAGCAGTCTTCTCAGGCTTATTTGGGAATATTCCATCAGAACCATGTCATCAACATATAATCTAATTTCTGCCCCTGTAGTTTTTGATCACGGACACAATATTGAGGTCAGTCCCCATATGTGTAGGTTTTTAGCTGCTTTGCTAAGACAGGTCATTGCCAGGGAGGCAGGGAATGTTGCGGGTCCCATCCCCAAGGGAGATACACCTGGTGGGATCCAGAAGAAGGGCCTTCTCCATGGTGGCTCCCTCTCTCTGGAACATCATTCCCCCAGAGAT